>JAMPIV010001522.1:0-239469 GCA_024509875.1 Oreohelix idahoensis
TAAATAAAATACACGTAATTTGTATGTTGCAGTCAGAGCGAGCAGTTTGGCTGAGACGACTGTTCTAGACGCTAAGGGCATGGGAATTGGATAAGACAAGGAAAAAACAAAAGTACAGTACTTCTTGGTGAAAGAAGCGTGCCTCTTCTTCGGCTGTGATACAATCTGCCAATGCCAAAGCATGAAAATTAAATTTGCTGTAAGAAAACATTAAAATCAAATTGTCACATATTTTTAACATTATTTTTTCCTTTGAAGTTGTAATCGTGTTGTTTGTTATGTAAGCATTAACTATCTAAAACATATCTGCAATATTATTCACAAAATGTACTTAATTTTTCAGTAGAGTTAAACTTTTACGGCTTGAAGTGTGGGGGAGAGGCGCATGTCAAATCACTCGCCACGGACGCCGACCGCTCTAATGCTGCCTTTGGTTGCCAATTATAATACAAAACAATTAAAAAACAGAATTTGTTTTTCTTCTTTCATTGTGTTTTCACGTGCTTCAATAATTTGCTATCCCAGGTTTAACGTGAAATGTCCAATATTATTGCAGTTATTGTCGAATATTTCTACAATAAATATCCAACATTTCTACTAATAGCATCAAGATTGTGAAGTCAGACAAAAGGTATGGGAACAGGGGAGGGAGTCTGTATGTGCAATATTTTCTGAAAACAAGGCACGATTGATATCGTTTTGATAGACAGAATAATCGTCAAACCCGGACGTTGTGAAGCTTTTGTAGATCGATCTTTCCGATTATAACAAGGGGCATAAATCTGGTCTAATGAGCGAGACTTTTGTGATTCAGCCTACAGCAGTGATTTTCATGCTTCAAGGACGCGTGGGCCCCTAATAAATCAACTGATCCCTAATAAGTCCGCAGATCCCTAATAACTCAGTAGACACCTATTAAACCACTCAGCAGACTATTGATAAATCAGCAGACCTCTAAAAATCAGCAGACGATAATAAATCAGCAGACCCCTAGTAACTAGGCAGATCACTAATAAATCAATAGACCCCTAATAATTCAACAGATTCCTAATAAATCAACAGACTCCTATTAAATCAACAGATTCCTAATAAATGAACAGATTCCTAATAAATCAACAGACTCCTAAATAATTAACAGATTCAAAATAAATTAACAGATTCCTAATAAATAAACATACTCCTAATAAATCAACAGATTCCTACAAATTTGCAGGCTAAGTTTCGAAAATCATGCAAGTAATCGCATATCATCATCATCATCATCATCATCATCATCATCATCATCATCATAATTACTACCCTTCAGATCCCCGAAGACCATAGGCCTTCAACAAACCTATGCAAAGTATTCCTGTCTGGTGCCATCAGATCAAGGACATTTTTTATCTTCTTCACACTGTTCATGCCTGTCTCCAGTTCTCTATTCCATGTATTCTTTGATCTTCTTCTGCCTCTCTTACCCTGGTGATTCCAATGCAAGGACTGCCTGGTAATGCTATCAAACGGTTTCCTTAGTGTGTGTCCTATCCATCTCCATCGTCTTATTCTCATCTAGTTTTCCACTAGCGCTTGTCTGGTTCTTGTCATCAGTTCCACATTTGTGATCTTGTCATACCACGTCAATCATTCTATTCTAAATCGCATACGGAGTAATAGAAATATACATAAGGAAGGTAGCAACGACAGAAATAACCATAGGTATAAAGGATTCCGAATTTGACGATTAAATTCATCAAGCAATCTGCCATGCTTCTCCCTCGTGTATGATTTGATGTTCATTCATTTTCGCAAACATAAGGTGTTTACAAGCATCAGCACTAAGTAAAAGTAATCGTAAGCCACAAAATTATAGCACTCAGACGTGGTATCATACAAAGAGGGGGGGGGGGGGGGGCGCAGTAAATGACTGTGATATGGACGCCTGGGTAACAAGGGTCATAGACCCTTGTGAAATAAATCTTGTCCTTGACTCCTGACTACTCATTCCACGTGGATTATAGATTCTAAAGTGATAAAAATTTCCCAATCCAATAATATCTCTGTAGCTGACTTTTATTACAAACGTTGTAGAAAGAACGATTACAAAGTTAGCGAAATTCTTAAACCGTCTTAGAGTTCTGTATATTTCGGTGCGAATATAAAATGTATCACAATTAACATCTTAAACAAAAATGAATGTTATATACATCTCGTTACTTTATTTTCATAAAATGTGACAATGGTATTCATCACCATCATAGGGAGCCGCGCTGGTGTAGTGGTTACCAAACTGCGTTGGCGACAGGGTGACCGAGGATCAAACCCGGGCGAGGACATTTGAAGATTTTCGTCGACCGGGATTTGGACTGGATTAAATCGAGCCCTGGCGAGCACATTTGAAGGAGTGTCGTCGGCCAGGGACTGGCGGCTCCTGAGCCGACCCAGCTCTAATGGGTACCTCCGAAATCGGCGAGTATCTGCCTAAATGGCGAGGAACACCTGCCTCTGTACAAGAAAAAAGGGATACTCACGTAAAAATCAGTCTCAGGCTAGACATACTAACCTGAGATTTCGCCTCGAGTAATAGCGTGCGTACGTAAAATAAATAAAATCACCATCATCATTTTTCTTTGCGTTCCTAACGGGACATGGAGCCACAATTGTAGCTGCTCACCGTGCAGGACGCCTGCATTAAGCATTCACGTGCTCTTGCAACATTGTTGACTGTGGCAATTTGTTTGACACGATGCTGTTGCCAGCCCCAGGCACAGCCTTATATTAGTCGTCGTATAATGCCCACATAAGACTTATTCTTTCTTTGTCTCTTCAGAGACCACCCATTTGCACTACATGGAGTTTAAGAGAAAATGTTTGGTCAGAATTTCTTAAACATAAACTTATTTTAAAAGGGACTCGCAAGGTCACTCTTGCTTAGGTGATCCCGCAGTCTAAAACCGCCATTGCCTGTTTGTATGCCCGTCCCTCAGTCTGCCCCTGGTATCATACTAAAACTAATGATGTTGGTACATTTTGACCACTCAGACAGTACTTTGTAGGTTGAAAAGCGTTGACTTAGAACACACGAACTAGAGAACGTGACATTGGCACGTGACCGTTCGTGAGGTGGAAATTACCGTTATTTAGTCCGTATTAAAACTATTGTCTGCTCTCTACTTCTCCTTCTATGTCTTCTGTTTGCTTGTTTTAAATGAGGCCTCATTTCCGATGCTTCTCTCACTCTCTCTCTCTTACTCTCTCTCTCTCTCTCACTCCCTCTCACTCCATAGCGTCTTGATTGTCTCTCCATCAGTGTTAAATTTGCACATCAAGTTATCGATCCCAGAGTTTATAACTCGAACCAAAAGAAAAGAAAAAATGCAGATAATGCAACATTAATTTTTCTCCTTCATGCTTCAATGACGCAAGATTTTCCGCTTCTAGAATCAGAGGTCCTTATTTCTTTTCATGTAAACACCTCTGGATAGCAAGGTTTACTTCTATAGTATACTGTGACTCGACCTTTGATATTTGTGGGCTGCGTCATAACACAAATTGTGCTAGTATCTATTAAGACAATTTTAATTAGGTGCAACTATAGTCAACAACACAGAAATTGACAGCTGCATTGGCAAAGCTGCAGCTACCTTTGCCCGCCTCACATCGCGTGTTTCATTCATTCATAACCCTCCACTCCCAAAGGAGCATAGGCCTTCAACAAACACATGCCAAGTCCTCCTGTCACGTGCCATCATCTCAAGTTCTTTCCACGTTCTCCTCATCATTTTCACATCTGTTTCTAGCTCTCTTCTCCATGTGCTTCTTGGTCCTAAACCTCTGGGCCCTCTCTTGAGCTATCTCTTGCCCTGTGGGTTCCAGGAACAAGGACTGCCTTATAATGAGCTATCAACATTGATTCCCTCAAGTGTGTGTCCTATCCATCTCCATTCGTCTTTTTCTCATCTATTGTTCACTGGACTTGTCTAGTTCTTGTCCTCAGTTCCACTGTTGGTAACCATGTCATTACCATTTTAAACTCTTTCAGTACCCAAGCAAAAAGGTGGGTTTTGGACCAAAAACAAAAAATGGCATACCAGTATGTTTTATTGTTTTTTTGCTTGGAAATATTTTTTTTTTAATGTTCATATTCATAAATAACAAAAGTCCATAATGGATGGCTATACTTTAAGAAGATAGCGTTTTTGAGTTGTCAAAATTAGAAAACAGCCCTAGAAAGGATCAAGAGATACGAAAGCCAGTATACTGGCTCTTGGGCCAAATGGGTCTAGCGGGAAGTACAGTATACTGACTCTTGGGGCTTAAAGAGTTAATCCCTCTATTCTACGCAAGCACCCATTTATGAAAGTCTGTTCCTTAAAACTTGGTCTTACTTTTTTTTTAGTTAATATTACTATCTCCGGGGAAAGAATGAAACTAACCTACTCTATATTACTACTCTGAGGCTACATTAACTCTTCTAATTGCACGAGCTGTATGTTGCTTTATGACATAGTACATTATTCTCCCAGGATCACTTGGTAAGCTCTTATTTATAGTCCCATTACTACATTTTACAAAGATAAAAGAAACTTATTTGTTGCACACGCGACTTATACACAGGGTTGTGGAGTCGGCCAAAAATATTTTCCGACTACGACTCCTGAAATGTTAGAAGTCCGACTCCGGACTCCGAATACACTTTTTGTACTAGTCATATGGCTTAAAATTCAGAGTCTAAACATTTTTTAACGACTCCGACTAAACTAAAAAACGACGACTCCCGACTTTGATTGCGACTCCACAGCTCTGCTTATACAATCTCAGAATATTCTTTAACGAATATACAGCGAGCTTCTTTCTTTTCATCTTTTGTCGGGTCTACTTTTACGGGGAAGCTTTCTGGACAGATGAAGTTTTCGTTCTTGATCCAAGGGCGCCTCATTGGCTGGTGTGAGCACATGTTAATGTTGGTTTTGTCATATTATCTATCCTTATACGTCGTGGTCTTCCTAGTGCTCTTAAATGAGCTCTTCTACTGATGTAGGCACGTTGTACTAGGTGATCGGGCTCCATTTTCATGAGATGTCCAAACGACTTTATAGTTCTGTGTCTCTTTATATTTGATGCAGGATATAGTTTCTACAATATTTCTGAAGTCATAATTTCTCATTCTGTCTCACCTGGTAACATTAATGGCTCTTCGTAAAACATTTAAATCTGCTATGATGTTTGATGTCCTCCCTGTGGGAAAGTAACTCATGGAATTGTAGTCACTTCTATTTCTACAGTCCCGTCCTAATCTTGATAGCTGTTCGTCAAGAAGTTGTCTTATCTTGATAGTATAGTTGCCCGATAGTTTGTGTGAACGATTTTTGAGTCATGTCCATATATGGAGCGCCAGTTCCTTTGAAAACCGTTGGCAATCGCAATGTTTTTCAAGATTTCAATTTCTTTTTAAGGTTCGAGTCTTCAGTCGAACATCGTAGAACATTCTTCGTGTTTCGTAAGTTTAGCTGAGTTGTATTCGATTCGCGTTTTCTGCGCATGTCTCTGTTTGTGGCATTTTTTAAAATGATTTCCGCCCAGGTCAGTCTGAGCAGAGATGCTGGTAGGGCGAGACATAGCGATGTGCTAGTCTTCGCTTAGTTTTATTCAGGAAGGAGTCCTCATCATTGTTTGTTCCTTTTTTGAGATGATATATCTCTATGTTATTTCAAATATGCCTGGAGGCATATGTGATTTATGTGATTAATTCCTGATGACAGGTAACTGAATCCTTTTTTCCGCTGAGTAACTTTATCGCCATCTTGTGATGTTGACTTTTGCTTTAGCCTGCCTTATTATAAAGTCCTGTGATATGACAAGTTTGCTCAGCTCACGATCCAACGTTATATTGGTCACGCATCGATTGATGCCTGTCCTACGGACTATTTAGGGCTTTCCTGACCTTTATTGATGGATCTAGGAGGGTTTTGATACCTTTTTGCTGTATAAAGGAACAGAGAGGACGATAATGTGACGCTCAAAAGACAGGCCTGTCTTGTTGAGGTGAAAAGTAGGAGGCCAGATTTTAATCTCCTAGTTGATATCTACTAGCTCTTATGGAAAGGGGAAGTTTACTACCTGACTACAATGAACTGGGGAAGCTGATTACGATATCCTAAAAGGCAGATGATGTACATTATTATGATGCTGTCTGCTGTGCCTGTTGAATTGACTACATATGTAATAATGACTGTTTGATCGTACCTATGATGTACCTGCTTGTTTATGTCTACACACTTCGTCATTGTGGCGTCTATAATAAATTATACAAAAACCGTCACTAGCTGTTGCAAGCATCATTGACTTTTCACATCGTGAGTTAACGTGACGTCCTTATGTGGATTGCCTTGCTTGTAATGCTCACTGTTTGAATACACATCTGCATCCTACACAAACCAGACCACAGATACCATACTATGTCTTCATCGCCTTCAACAATTATGGCGTACAACAAAAAGACACTCAACAATGGGTTACAAATATACAAAATAAAATTAGGAAAAAAATCAGTTTAGCTAGTCATGACCTCGACTCACAGTGAATGATAAGACTGGACACATCAAGGACAACCTGGAGAAAAAGTGTGTAAGAGAAATCCAAAGCAACAAGACCTCATTTTCTGAGATCCAAGACCTGAAATAGAAATCGGTGCGGTCGATAATCCCTGTATTAGACGTGAAGAAGAAGGAAAGAAAGAAAAATGATATTCCGACACTAAATAATGCCAGCTTCACTACAAAATAACCGGCTAAAAGAAGGCACTGGCACTGCCTTTAGCATTTCGTATATTATTTTATTTCATACATTATATCACTATCCTTATATCAATATCCTTATATCACTATCTTTATATCACTATCCTTATATCACTATCCTTATATCACTATCCTTATATCACTATCCTTATATCACTATATGTATATATATTCTTATAAAGAGAGCTAGAAATACTGCACTCAAAATAATTTTTTTTTTTTAAACAAACAAATTTTATGATCAGTAACGGAAATCAGGAAATACGTACCTATTTTGAATTATTTGTGAACAAGCAACAAATTGGGGGAGTGAATAGAGCGTCAGCCTCTCACAGCAAAGTTATATGGTTCGGGGTTCGAAACCACCTATCGTCACGCTCCAGTCTACCCAGCCAGCTGTAAATGGATACCTGACTCTGCAGTTTAGTTAGGGAAAGCAAAGGCTATGAGGAAGAGAACTAGCCATCACACTTCATGAGGGCTGATACTTAGTATTGCTAAGTCTCATACTTCATTCCCTTTCTGCAGTTCTGATATAAAAAAAAAATATTTGTCAGCAGATTTCGATTAACAACTATAGGCACCTATTAGAAACACGTCCATATATTTAAATATTCACTACGTATCCAGTAAAAGATGTAACTCCTAAAGAAAGCCAGGAACAACGTCAGCAAATTTAGCGTTCCAAACAATGACAATTATCCTATGCAATACTTCTTCTTCTAAATCAGGACATGAGGAAGAATATAAGTGTCTTTGTAATCAGTTAGTGTGAATGCTTTTCTGCACTGTTTTATTTATATTGAGTGTAGTTCATTACTTGATGTTTCTATGTTTGTGTGTATTTACAACTTTAAGAAATCATCTGCCAGCACAAAATTCTAGTTTGTCAGTCAACTGAAAACTTGTGAAAGTCAGTCAACTGAAAACTTGTGAAAGTCAGTCAACTGAAAACTTGTGAAAGTCAGTCAACTGAAAACTTGTGAAAGTCAGTCAACTGAAAACTTGTGAAAGTCAGTCAACTGAAAACTTGTGAAAGTCAGTCAACTGAAAACTTATGAAAGTCAGTCAATTGAAAACATGAAATTACTGTTTGTTATCAGTATCATTATTCTCCTTTACGCTCTTTATAGAGCATGGAACCACCACTGTATCTGGTCCCCTTGTTAGAAGCTTGCACCAAGCATTCACATACTCTTACAGCGGTGGTTCCTGAGGCAATTAGTTTTGTGACATCATGAGGTTACCAGCCCAATGCACAACCTCATATTAGTCGCGTCATACTAATGTGCCTAGTTTTAGAATAGCAGGCTATAACATGGAAACCGCAGGGAAATCATATAAGGGGAAAAGTAATGAAGAATGAGAAAAGAAGCACTGGAATCAACTGAAAGATCATCATAATTTTCCTTTGCGCTCCTTATTGATGTGTGGTAATCCTCTTCTTTCTTTGCGTCTTCGGATGTCCCCGGAAGTAGTTTGCAGGGCAATTAGCTGTTAAAACGATATTAAAATAGATAAACATAGCGTATTAGCAAAAACTATCGTAGCGAAGGGAAGTGTTCGAGAGCTCACTGTACTGTGAATCTATAACGCCTGGTTTACAGTCCCTGGTAATGCTCTAACTCGGGGATGTCATGTTGCTCCTGGGAACTGGATTATTATCACATTAAGGGGAATAACCACAGAAATATTAGATACATAATGGAAAACGTGCGTGAGCGTCAACCTGGAAACCTTTTTTTATCGTGTCTTATTACTACACCTAAAATTAGCACTGCCCGGGGCAAGCTATACTTTTACACCCCAAAGACTATGTTAGACCAACCACAATAATGTGTCACGCAAACCTACAGTTAACTCTTGACTCACTATAAAGACATCGCTTTCACATGAAGCCGAGACACGAGTACAGTAATAATAAAAAAAAAAAAATTTTTAATATTTTAAACACGGGCTTTTAATGCACTATAAAGCCACAAACAATTTTTCACGGAGTTTATAGCTTGCAGTCAAAAAATGTAACATCTCATTGACAAAAAAGCGCATGCGATAGTGTGTGTGTGTGTGTGTGTGTGGAGGGTGGAGGGAGGAGAAATTTCAATATTTCTCTCAAGAAAGACAATCTTGTTGGAAAGAATACAACTAGATTATTTGCAGTTATCGCCCATTTCACTGATGAAACAATACAAACAAACCAATTAATATTAATTTTAATATTATTAATTTTATTATTTTTACGACTGATTATTGTATTGTCATTGGGAATACACAACTATGCCAAGTTTCAGAGCTATTGCTCATCTGGAAGTGATCGAAAAATCAATTGCAAGATTTGTAGGTGACATACGTTGCAAGTTAAAGAAAAGCCTGTAAAAATCAGGATGAGATTAAGATTTAACCCCTGCTTAACGGCAGATCATTATCATCAGTTTCCTTTTTTGCTCATCGTGGAGCATGGGGTCACTTCTACAGTTGGCCTCTTTACTGGACACCTTGTACTCGTACAGCAGCAGTTTCTACAGCAATTAGTTTGACATTATAACGTCACCAGGCCCATGCACAACCTGACTGGCCCCCAATGACATGCTTACATGCTTGAGAATGATAGATATCGTCAGGTTCTTTCGTTATCTGTTCAAGTATACCCGGAAACTACTTGCGGCTTTGAGACACTTAATTGAATTATATAGCCAGACACGATTTTAAATAGGAAATGTGGCAAAAATCAAGGCAAGTATCCACCAACAAGAGAATAAGGAAATACAACTACAAACCGGATAGGACAAATCCTAATCAGACAATCACTCAGTATTGTCAGAATGGAATTTAAGTGGTGTCCACAAACAAAACGGTAAAGACAAACTCTGGATATCGGACGTCACTTCCGTTGGAATGAATTCGGGGACAATAAAACAGTGATGGTCAAAGCTCTGTAAGGCGCACCATGGAAGATGATGATGATGATGATGATGATGATGATGATGATGATGATGATGATGATGATGATGATGATGATGATGATGATGATGATGATGATGATGATGATGATGATGATGATGATGATGATGAAAACAGGTGGTTCAGGACCGAAATCACGCAATAAAGTTTTGTGCTCTTGAGGTTGGGCATGTATGATTAAAAAGCATACCTTTAATTATAGCATAACACGCATGAGAAACATACTGTAATTATTTTAAAACATTTTTGTGACAGGAAAATCGTTGTGATTTATTTCCACAATCATGTTAATAATCCTACCGGGAAAACACCACGTGAAACCGGTTCGATATGTACATATCTCGTGAAGCAATGGGCTGTCCAAACTATACTTTACCTGACACACAATGTGCAAAAAATAAACAAGGGTAATCCTCAAAAATGCAAAAATAAATGCGTTTCAGGCATTATTCAGAAATTGGCATAGAAGAGAAGACATTTACAGCTACATATATTATATATATAAGCACTATTTTTCTGATGCCTAGTTGGCAGAGAGGATAGTAACGATTCGCTCCCGTAGCTAGGTGGTGGTGTCTTTCGGAAGGTCCTGGGTTCAATTCTCGGTAAGCCTATCACTTTTCTGGTGTTTTTCTGTTGTTTAGTCTTCTACTTCTGTATTTCTCAAGAGCGCCTGAAACATACTTGTGTGTATTATTTATTTACATATATTAGCAAAGGATCGGCATGAATTGGAGCAGGTAATTTTTAAGAGACTGTTCGACACAGTTGAGCACTTAAAGTATGGCAGCAAATGAGGAAGGGGAAAAAAGTATTTCATTCAGTATTTATCATGTCATCGATGGGAGCCGCGCTGGTGTAATTGTTACCACATTGCGCTGGCGATCAGGTGTTCAAGGTTCAAGCCCGGGCTTGGCATTTGAAGAAGTGTCATCGACCGGGATTTTGACTGAATAACCTGAACGGCTCCTGAGATAAACCCTCTGTGGATGGGAAGGAGCGAAGCCGGGTTGGAAGGAAAGGCCACAGGCTCCCCAGCCTCGCACTGACATGTCATTGGGCTGAAGGGCTGAAAGCCCAAGTGCCGCTGGATAAGAAAAAAAAAATCCTGTCATCGCTACCGTAGCGCTTTTCACAAACGGTGATGTTTTCCTAAATAGTGTAAATATGGACAAACGTACATGATGGGTAAAATTGTTTATGACTTAAAAAGTTATGTTGTCAACCAATCAAGTTTATTCGTTCTTCTTGCTGGAGAAGATCAGTGATACCATTCTTTCGTTCAATTCGTCATTTTATCACCGTCTCCCTCTTACGTCTTTCTCATCTTTTAATATGCCTCGTAAAGTCCCTGGGTGTCTCTGGAGTTATAAAATAAAGAAAATGACTACTGCTATTTCAGACATGCCGTACAAGTCGATCAACATGAGACTGTTCATAGGACAGGCAACCTCATCATGTACACAAATTGACACATAAAGCACCGCTGCAAAAGTACTTGACGCCGTGTTGTAGGCTTTCTGCAAGTTGACCAGCTGCAATAGTTGTTCCATGCTTCGTAAGGATCGGAAAGGAAAATTATGATGATATTTCAGTTGTTTATAAGTGCTTCTTTTCTCATTCTTCATTACACTTCCCCTTATATGATTCCCCTGCTGTTCAGCGATAGAAAATGTCCCAGGAAAGAAAGAAGCGCATTGACTCATTCTTCTCTTGGTGACGATGTCGTGTTAAGAATGTGTGCACAAGGAATACTTGTATTACACTATTATTGTGGCCACACGTGGTAGACAGTTCTCAGATATAGTTTTAGAAAAATCAATAATCTTTGCCTGTGAACTGCGTTATACGTACAATACATGATCGATTCGTCGCCTGATTGATTCGAGGGGGAGAATACCTTCATATATGTATGACAGCATAGTCTGTCAATATCTTATTTCCTATCTGATCAATGTCTGCACTAAGAAGATTTCACAAGTCTGCAAACTTTGTTATTTCCTTGTCTGATCGATAGCCGCGCTAAGAAGATTTTACAAGTATGCATATGGTGTTCTATTTGTAGGCACCGACCTACCATGATTCGCAAGTATATGTTAGCAAACATTCTCGCTAGCGGTCAGCCAAACAACTTTGATACTAAACGAGATACTTTCTAGACCAGGGGGTCTCAACCTTTCTTTGCTCATGGCCCTGCCTTCTGAGCCTCCTTCACCTCTGTGGTCCCCCTCATAGTCGCTGTTAGCTGGAAGAAAGGTACTGTGGCCCCCTAGAAATATGGAATGGCCCCGGGGGGAGGGGGAGAAGAATGGTCCACGTTGAGAACTACTGTTTTAGACTACAAATATGAAGGACTTGAGAGGACAGTAAAGGTAGTCTCACTGCAGATATTGCCATAGGGGAGAGAAGTGTTAGAGACATCACTATATGAGGCTCATCTTTTTGTCTGAGGTGGGGTGACCAGTTCTCTCCCTCGCTGCCTTTGCCTTCCCTAACTCAAGAGAAAAATCCGGTAGCTTTAAAAAAAAGCACATAATATTTGGCTGTGGTTTAGTGATCACAACTTTTGTTGCCTTACAATCACATGTTCTCTGATCGATTCCCGGCAGATTATTGCTTTTTTTAAAACTCTTTTTAATTATTTTTATTCCGTCAAATAGCTTCAGTTATTATAGTGTGTTGTCGTTAATTATAGTTTCCAAGTGTATGTGTGTTAGCGCGTTTACTTGCTCAGGGGAAGGTGAAAGGAAATGAAAAGAAAAAAAAACTAATTACAGGAGAAATGCTGATATTCTCAGGATATGAAACAGAAATCTAACACCATACTTCTTTGCCTTCATTTCTTGACGGGTTACTTGCTGGTTCTGCTGACAAAAACGGTAAAAGTAATCTCATTGCATATACTGCCATGGGAGGGAGGGGGATGGGGTGTAAATTGCTAGAGACGTCTTTACAAGGTCTCATCTTTATGACCAGTGCCCTTCCTCGCTGCCTTTGACTTCCCTAATTGAAAAGCAAGAGTCAGTTGACTTTTCTCTTGAGTTAGGGAAGGACATGGCAACACGGACCTGGTCACCCCCCACCTCTCGATGCTGGACCTAGTACTGTATAGTGCAGTATTGACTACGGGACTACCTTTACCTTTTTGAGTGGAACGTGACGTTATTTGGTTTCGAGTCCGGAAGCTTTACCACGAACGAGAGGCAAGTGTTCTGACCACGCAGGACTGTGAAAACATGCCCATCACTGTTCTCTATCAAACTTGTCACAGATTTGACTGATAATTTTATTTTACCAACACGTCTCATTGTTCTTATCTTTTAATGTTCTGGCTTCCTCGATTTTTTGCACTTTCAGTTTTCTTTTCTTTCGGATTTTACCTACGTAGCCCATTATTCCCCTCTCAGATCCCACCCGGGTTTGATCTCCAGCGAGAAATAGTTCTTTGAAGCGAACCGCTAGACTGCTGAAGTCAACAGCGGAATCAAAGGGGAGACAAACCTCGCGTTCGTTCGGAGATTTTTGGTTGTGGCCCTTGATCGCTCACAAAATAACATTATGCAATATGTACGAAACTTTCTCGCGGGCTGTTGTCTTCTGATGTAGACTGTAGAATAATATGTGTCTTACTCATGTTTACGTTACGCCGTACATCCGTGGGAACACGCGATGGTGGTTTGGCGTCTCTGGTAGACTATAAAAATTAGATAGGTTACTCAGTCAAGCACACTCGTAAATTGTTACGGACCGTAGATGAACAAAGGAGACATGCAGACGTTAACAAAGAACTAGATTTTGTTGCCTATTTTCTCGTCATCTCGGGGTAAGTAGATATAGTTATAATATATATATTCATGTTAGCTGTTATATATACCTGATATGAGTGTGACTTGAATTAGGTGATTTCTCCCGGTAATTAGTTCAGTGATAATGTAGCGCCATCACCGCCTTAGTTAAACGGGTGCTTAAGCAGTACGTATCTCCCTGTGTTATGGTTTACAATG
Source organism: Oreohelix idahoensis (assembly GCA_024509875.1). Lineage (NCBI taxonomy): Eukaryota > Metazoa > Mollusca > Gastropoda > Stylommatophora > Oreohelicidae > Oreohelix > Oreohelix idahoensis. The sequence goes on from JAMPIV010001522.1 coordinate 13,742, forward strand.
GGTTAATGGTAAACTTACGATAACAGATACTTACTAGACATAACCTCATAGTCCGTTCAGTGCTTACCATTGGGTTAAGAGTAGGCTAGAAAAACTGTCATTACTGTAAGGAAATGTCAGCGGTGTAGATTATTCACTTAAAACTGAATAGTGATGTGCGGGCACTATAACAATGAATTATAAGAGATAGTCATTTATTACTTTCTGATAGAAACTTCTAATGGCTGTGTGGAAATTGTATATGCCTACTTGTGTAGTTAGACACCAGTTTATAACTTTCACAGAAAGCAGTCACCAGCCATAGATAACATTATATCTTAGGTTTCAGTCACAACTGTATTATTATAGCAAAAAACATTGCATTTTCCATGTATTAAATTTTGGGAGGTTATAACCTTTTCCCTTTTTTGTGTATCGACCCCAAAGGGCGCATACCATTTATTATGCAATGTCAAATGCTGTATTTTATGTAAATTCACTTAATGTTGTAAGATGAATAGCATATCCAGTCAGCTGGAACTACAGGGTTAGATATCCCTTATGTTGAGTTGGAAGAGGACGGAGTAGATTTTGCTGTCAGAACATTTACTGACAGGTACATGTGTGTACAAAAGATATTAGCCTATGCAGGCGCATGCTGATAATTGATAGAGTGGAAGTAACAGGAGGGCGACTCACACGGATAAAGACAGCCGAGACTATTATAGCAAAGACAATCATAATTATAGATCCCATAGTGGAGCATAACTGTTTATTATAGCGTTATTGTAATTGTATTGTTTGCTTGATGTAAAAGTCGTTTCTTTTGGATCTCAGTTTCAGGACACCGCATTGCTATAGCAGGATTCCAGTCAGGCGAAGAACGTCACACTCTCTTCGATCTCGCGGTTTTCTGAAAGCAATTAGTTCCACGAGTTGTCACCCCTACCTGAAATACAACCCCTTTATCAACGCCCATCCCTCTAATGGGAAATAAGCGAACACAGTGTGTAACGAGCCATAGCAAATCTGAAAATCGAAGTTGGCAGTAGTGGTTTCCTACTCGCCTTTTGATCACCAGTCAGAGCATTGTGGCTTCCAACATATCTATCAGCGCAGTGTCTTCAGCAGAATTGAAACACCAGACGGTGTGTGTGCTTAAATGGAGCGCCCAGTCATAAATCAAGTCCAAAACCTAGCCAAACCGGATTTAAACATCAAGTACGCAGGCCAACTTATACGTGCTGGATAATAGCACAGCGGGCGGATTGTCCTAAATTTGACCTCGTCTTGTGTGTGTTTTCGGGTCATCCAAAACCTCCGCCCGTATTAGCGGTCAGCCGAATATAGACAGAGAAATCTACAAGCCTCTCTCGCTAGTAGGGTGTAACCACCAGTGCATAGATAGTGTCTACAATGTATTTAATAGTGAACATTCATCACTTATAGGATATATATATATATATATATATATATATATATATATATATATATATATATATATATATATATATATATATATATATATATATATATATATATATATATATATATATATATATATATATATATATATATATATATATATATATATATATATATATGTATATATATATATATATATACCCAAAGACACTACCAGGAGTATTGATCGTAGTCCCCCAAAAACGGAAGGATTGAAGACTCTGTTTATTCATTTCTCGATGTTCTACAGGTTTTATGTTGGTGGTTTGTGTGTCCGTGGGTGTTTAATTAGATTTATAAAGTTGATGTGATTATTGAAGTTTCTTATGTTGTTGTGCTGATATGCATTAATTACATATATTTTTCTTCTTTAATAAATTTTACTCATTTATTAACGCGCTATTCACGATCCTTTCATCCATACTTAATATTACAAGCTCTCACTATAGTCTCTATTTTTGACAAGAGAAAAGCGAGAGAGCGGGTGGTGCTTAGACGATTTAAGTGTGTTGAGGCTTGGAGAGAGAGATAACTTTAATTAATTCTCTTTCAGGTTGGTCTCAAGTTCACCCTATTTGCACAATATATATGTGTAATCTATAATTTGGTCAGTTCACTATCATTGTCGAATTCACTACAATTGTCTAACTCGACAAATATTTTTTCTCCACAGCAATCGTAAATCACAAGTTACTATTATTGTTCATTTTACACATGTCACAGCTGGTTAAGGTTGCTGGTATCACTGCTGAGTTTTTGGGTTAAAAAGGCTGACGACTATTGTTGTTAATGTCAGGAAAAAATTATTTGGGTTAAATATTTTTTTCAGGAGTAGCTATTTAATCTGAGATAAGAAGCTACAGATAGTCAGTTTACTAGCTTGCATATGTACCAAGGGAGGGTGTTCATTCGGATGATAGTAACCAACCCTCTCAATAGCTGAGTACTGACAGAAGTGGGGTGAAGTGATGATAATAAGTTTAACATCACTTAGATTTTTTTGGAGTTTTGGGGGTTTTGCTTGTCGCAATCAGAGTAGCTACAAACTTCTCGATTTAAAGTTTTCCCATGCTAGCCTAGATTTTATTGATTATTCCGTGTTAATTCACCAGGAAGTTAATCAGCACATAGTGGACTAGGTAACTAAGATCTCTAGGTTTATTCTTGCATAGTGTTTGCTCACCCTGATATAATGGCCGATCTAGCTAAAGTGCATAGGATTGCACTTGAGGTAGCTGAGTACATGGAGTACGATTATAGCGAAATTCAACCCATTTCTAGAATATGCAGTGAGCATGCAGGATCAATACGAAGTAGACGACTTATTTGGCAACCGTCTAATCTTGGCATGGCCCTGTAAAAAGGCTAGGAAGAGCGAAGCATCCATCCGAGAGTATGTAGAAGAAGCGATAGAAGAGGACCAGAAAGTGGAAATGGAGTGACAAGAAAGAGCCATGAAATGGGAGATGGAAAAGCAAGAAATGGACAAGCAATGGGAGATAAAACGACAAGAAAGGGACAAGAAATGGGAAACAGAAAGACAAGAACAGGACAAGAAATGGGAGATAGAGCGACAAGAAAGTGACAGAGAAAACCAAGAAAGGGACAGGCTACACCAAATCAGAATGAATGAACTGGAAAGTCAAATCCGGAGGATGGAAACAGATACTAACTGTAGTCACTCTAGTTCCCAAGCTACTGCGCCCTTATCGGACAACGCCCATGTAAACCTTGCGCCCCAGAAAGATAACTTGTCTGCTAAAACCGCGCCCCAACTCCAGAAAATTGACTTTCCTTTGGACTTGGATCCGAAGCCCAAACAAGGAAATGATTTATGTCGGGACAGCAGCCCTAAAACCACGGGAAAGAGTACGAAACGATCCCTGGCGTGGAAACCGCACGAAGGTGGGAGAGGTGCTAACAAGCATTATAATTCGGATAGATACCGTCGGTCAGTCGGAGAACCCCGAACCTCTCAGGCTCCAGATCGAGCACCACCTAACTAACACGAGACGTCGAGAAAAGGGAGCCAAACCCTATCACGTCATATTTCGCAAGCGCCCCGGCGGAACAGCGAAAAACCATATGCAGAGGCGCACCATTCCAACTCTACGATCGGAGAAAGGAGGTGCCGCCCCTCTCATCACCCTGAGCTGCTAAGGTGCAAGAATGAGGCACCTGCTAAAAGTGTTAAAGTTTCCAATTTGTTCCAAGGAACTTTGGAAAAAGACAAATACTCTAACACTTTAACTCAACCACGACAATACTCTTGCATAGCTCTGACATTGAAACATGTAAGGACAAGAGAAAAGAGAGGGTGTGGCACAAGGTTGAGAAGAATTACAGAGGCTGAGCAAATAGAATCACAAAAGATCTAGAATGAACGGCGCAATACCCCATATGTGCACAAGCTTAGTTCAAAATAAGTCAATCAGTCAATACCTTTTAGCTCCCCATGGAGCATAGGCCTTAAAAAACGCATGCCACCTACTCCTGTCACGTGCCATCAGCTCAAGCTCCTTCAGATTCCAGTGGCCAAATCTGGAAGTTCTCCTTGAAGAAAGAAGGTTAGTCAGCAACACAGACTCCCTTCGGCTTTCTTTGTGTTGCTTCATGCATTTCCCTACCAGAGGACCTCCTCCTGTCTTGGTTGGCTGCACGGGTGCTGGTCCAAAATGGGTGGGGGATAAGTGTCATCTTTTTTTATCCAAGTGCATAGCCACTTCTGTGAAAGAAGACAAGGAACGGATAGAAGCAGCGGCTGATAGGGAAGAGAAAAGGATGGCCAGAGAGCACGAAAAGGCCCAAGCTGAAGAGAAGGAAAAACAAAGGAAGCATGAAGCCGAAGAGAGAGCATTCGCTAAGGTAAATGAACAGGACGAAAGGGCATTCGATAAGGAAAAGGAATAGGCCGAAAGAGCCGAAAAGGACGCCGACAGAGCCCACGCCATTAGATTGAAAGAATTGGAGATCGAAGGAAGAAGAATCGAATCTAGTTCTAGCGGGTCTGGGAGTTTTCAAAGTAGCGATTGGGGAAACATCCCTCATACGGTGGCGCCTAGTGCAGCCTCCTTCCAATTAGATGTCTACTCAGAGGTTTCTGAGAAAATTGGCATCTATCTCTCTAGGTTTGAATCCTTAGCAGCTACATATGGCTTGGAGAGGGAGAGGCACAATATGAGACTATCCCAGAGTCTGAGGGGATCTGCTTATGATGTGTTTCTCAAAATGCCCAAGGAAGAACAGAACAACTACGACATGTTGAAGAAGGCTCTGCTTCGGCGTTTTTAGCTTAATTCAGAGACTTTTCGTAGTAAATTCCATGAGGCTAAGAGTCATTTAGACAATTTGCAACACGACTAGAAACTTACTTGGAGATGTGGGGGTCCGTCAGCATCTTTGACAAATCATACAAAAGGCTGCAGATTATTATTATCGTGGAGCAGTTCAGGGACTCGCTCACCCCTGACATGAGACGGTTCCTGGCGGAGCACAGGGCCGAAACTCTTGAGCAGTTGGTGTTATATGCCGACAGGTATCAAAGCGCCCAGGCAGAAGTTAATCCTGCCAGGAAGCACGGCCGCGATAGTCGCCCACACCCAACAGATCGTCCATCCACGGAGGTGCAAACGACGAACAACACAACACACAAAACAGCCCAATAACAGCAACAACAACCACAGGATCACCACCGGCAGAAACAGAGCAATTCAGCCCAGGTAACTGTAAGACGATATTGCATATCGTGCTAAACCGACACACATTTTACATCGGATTGTAAGAGGCCGGTTACAGGTCCTTACAACGTTGCATGCTTCATCACTAGGTCGATAGTGAACCATGACTTATCGACATGTCAACAGAACCCCAGTCATCCCTGTAGCAAAGAAAACGTCACAGTTGGTAACCAAACTGTAGGTTGCTTAAATGATTCGAGTTTAGAATACTCGGCTCTAGTTTTACCATCTTTGGCGAAGGCCCACCACTACACTGGTGAAACTGTAGAAATACAGGGGCCCCGGAAGAGTGGCGGTGTAACTGTATTTTTTTTCTTGTTGAGGTGATCACTGGCCCAAGACAGTTTACATGTTGTTAGATGTGTAGTGCGAGCGTATGATGAGTTGAGTGTGGGTGCGAATGAAGACGCGAATGTGTTTAGGCTCGTATAGATGTAGATCCTGCAACCCATACTCTCACATGCAGTAATCAAGGATGCTTTGACACTGCAGGCATGTTTCAAGACATTTATTGACGGGAACACACATAATATCAACAGGAACAGTCAGTGTAACAAGGTCATGCTGACCTGACATCGATAGGTATACATTTGGCATTCAAAAAGGTAAACATCAGAATAGACGTGCATGGTCAATAGCAAAGTTCTTCAATAATGACAGTTCGTAGCGTCGCCCTTGGCGTCTCTGACTAAACGCGTCAGATGCCTTAGTTACCTTGACACACAGGTGCAACTTGGCACTCCCTGCCAATTGCACATATCAGGCTGTAGTATAATAGCCGGAAGCACAGGCCTCGTCCTAACGTCGGCCGTGTACTTCTGTTAAATAGGTTATCATCAACCCTGCAGTAATACTTATTGTAGATAGAAGTTCCGCCAATCTGCGGCTCCCACAATATATCCTCGTCACTGGATTTCTGGACAATATAAGACTAACAGTCTTGGATGGCTACCTCGAGCACAAATATATAAGTTCTGAAATGGCGGATCCGTGAACTGCTGTTCACCCTAGGTAATCCTTTACATGTTCTGCCACCGAAAAGCGTAATAATGCATAAAGGTCGGTATTACCTGGTAAATGAATCCTCAGAACTACACAAGGAATTCTGTCGTCATCCCGACGCACAGAGATTCACTGGGGAAAACTGCCATAGCAGTTACTTCGAAGATTCTCCCCGAAAAAACAATGGACTCTTGGTCCCTTCAGAAAAACAGGACCTCCCGGCTTCCCGGAAGTATATCTCACTCCCGCTTAAAAAACCTTCCCATAGGCCCACGCCGAACTGTCAACCTCTGACCCTAAAGGTCAAACACAATGAATGAATAAACAAGGGAAGACAACCCCTAATCAACCTGACATCGCAGGTAAAGACACAATTATACTTATGATACAAACATAAGCAAATAACTTGACAGATGACTCCGTCGAAAATGACAGCAACAGGCAGAAATTGACGTTTCAACCCGATATGTACGGGGGAACATCACTGCCGCTGTTTCAGACGATTTAGTCTATCCTCTCATTTTATTGAGAAAATATGTCTTTCTTGGGGATCCTTCACAGAAACCCAGGTCGAAACAAGAGAGAGAGAACACAGGAAACGCCACAGCGGCCCCTGAGTTGTCATCTCTAACCAGCCCTAACATATCGTAGCAGAAGAAGGCACCAAGGGAAGATAAAACCCTAAAGTCTTGTTTTACTAGGTTGTATGGAAACTGCTCCCATACTCCTCAGGCAGCATATTATAGGAGAAAAGTTTAGTTTACAGACGGGTCGGGAAGAAGAGACAGTTACCTGTCCCACTCCCATATAGAACGCATCTGATGCAGCAATTGCATAAACCTCATTCACAACCTCATCTTGGTACACGTAATTTATTACGTCATGTTTCCTTTAAATACTAGTGGCCAGACATGCAACGGGATATTCGTCAATATGTACACGATTGCTCGGACTGCCGTAGCCTGGAAAACCAGAATAGTGAAAAACATAATTTATCTACGAGGAAGGTGATGGAGCAGAGCTCACACCTCCCAACATTGGATAGCTCTAACTCACCACTCCTTCTTAGCATGACAGAGCTGAAACGAGAGCAAAAGGAGGATCTAACCTTAGCGCCATGCTCTGAACCACGGCACAGAACAGAGTCCCCTTCTCCGATTTGACCATTTTACCATGAGGATGGAGTTCTGTTTAAAATAACTGCACATCACATTTGGCCAAGGAAAAGTGTGAACATACGGCAATACGTCCAAAATTGTATCCACTGCCGGCAGAATAACCCCGTAGAGAGAAATGAGCGACCAAGTGGACAGCAAAACCCACGAAAAAGTGACCGGCCCAAAGCTGGATATTCTACAAATATCTTAGGATAGAAGGTATGTCACATAATTTGGGTCGCTCTCTTGTCCACGCCGGCCTTATTCTGTGACAGTTGTTGTGCTGAATAATTACGTTCTTTGCAGTGGTCGGCACCCGTTTCTGCTATCTAGCAGGTATTTTGTATTTTCAAACATTCTTACACTCCTCTCAGTGATAAGTCGTCATGTCTGTTTGGTTACCTTTTCCTCTCTGTTGGGAAAGGAACGGATGAGATATTATTAACCGACAACCATGTTGGGAGCCGCGGTAGCACAGTGATTAGTGCACTGGCTTCCTAGCTCGGTGATCCATGGTTCGATCACCAATTGAGGTGGGATTTTTTAGACCGCAAACGGCTCCGGGGTTGACCCAGCCTCATGAATTGGGTACCAGAGGAACTCTGGGAAGGTTAAGGCGGCCGGCGGGATGCTGACTACATCACCCCTAGTGTGCCGATGGTCAAGAAAATGTGGGCCTCACCATATTCCCAATATGTCTCAATGGGCGTGTAACGGGATCATTTACCTTTACCTTTCTAATCATGTTGGTTACTCTCTGGTGTGGCCGACATCAGACTATAGATTAACACTAAAATCGCTCCAGCGACTTTGGTTAAGCATTGATAAGGCGAACGTGTCGCACTTGCCAAGATGGTAAAATGTGTGTTTGCAAGCGACGGATAAAGAGAATACTCGTCTTTGCAACACATTTTGGACAGGCATCAATGACATCATCATTTGATGTACATTAATTCTAATTACAATATTTACATTTACAAACCAGTGTAAATGTATATGTAAACATATTCACTTTTAAAAAAATGAAAGTTTTCAAGCTTTTCAACCGGTGTAGATGAAAATTAAAACAGATTCAATCTATATTGTGAACAATCTTCAACCACTGTAGATGTAAATGTAAACATATTCTATCTATACTATTAACCTTTTCATATAAATGTAGAGTAAATATAAAGTTATTCAATTTAAATGTAAAAGAAGTTTTCTCTCGAGGGATTAAGCTTAATTCTCATCGAGGGTAAAGTCTGAGGTAGATGGGATGGTGGAATAGGAAGATGGGGACACATAAGTATGTGTCGGAAAACTCAATACTCAGAGGGTATTCGTTTCTCTTCTTTTACCATACTAGTTGGTGGTACCAGTTGAGGGTACTATCTCTGGAACAAGAAGGGTACAAGTGGCCTAAAGTCGAAGCTAGATACCATCATCAGTCGGGGCTTAAAGACGAGTGTCTAACTTCGTAGACACTCCCTGACACTTCTGGGAACGTGCTGCGCCCTACAACCTTGACCAGTGACAAGCGGGATCAGCGATCCAGTCTTTCAAGAACCAAAACATCAGAAGGAGCAGAACCGTCACTGACAGCTAAGTAACACATACAAGCTGCCATGTGACCTCCTTTACAAACTACCATTACATAACACAGTGATGATAATTTTCTGATAAATCATTATTCACTTTTCTTTAAAACCTGTTAAAACCTAAGTGATTATTAAATTTGTTATTTGTAAATATACAAATTTAACGTCGATTTAATCATTTTGAATGTCCTGCATGTTTGTCTCAGTCAATTTACTAAATACACTCTAAACAGAGCTATACCAGAATAAGAATAATTCCACTGAGTAAATCAGGGCGGGGGCTTGAACGAGCTGAAATAAATCATTGCATAACCCTTTCTTCACAAAAGGCGACGGATCAGATATAAGTTAATAGTGCTCGGCCCTAAGCAGCATTGTTCTTGACTTATGAAAATATCTTGTGAAGACTCCCTTGAGATAGAAGCATCATCCTGCTATCTACAACTCTGCCAAGAGCAATCGTGTGCGAAGGTAGACACTTTTGAAGACACATATTAGATACTCTTGAGTTTTGGCCACTGTTGGACCACTACTGAAAAGCAAGGGAGGCAAATCCGTGACAAGGCCATGTATCAAATAACCAACCGTTAATCACTTTAATAGAATGCCATAATGAGTAGGTACAAAATGAACCAAAATGATCAACGTTCTTCGGCTGCTCTGCAGAGTTCACAAGACAACAACTGGTGCGGACGGTCATCGCACGTTACCGCACCATAAATGCAGTATGCGTTTTCGTGCTAAATTTTAACCGGTTTATTTTGAACCAACGATTACGGATGGGAAAATGGCCTTCCATCAAAGCAGTGAGACTTCAGACAACGAAAAAAAACAATAATGGAATGTCTAGAGAATGAAGACTTGAAGTGACCTGGATGAAGGCTTGTACTCCCAAAAAAAGTCAATAATCAGAATAGGTCTGTCAGACAAACACAAATAAAATAGCTTGCAAGTCGTATCCCGCAAGGACTTTATTAATCAAATTATTGTGATAACTGCAGACGTTGCCGGTCCTTGTTCTGGAATCCGCAGTGTAAAATAAATAGAGAGAAAAAATGACGTGAAGAGTTTTGGAGACTGACATGAAAGGGATAAAGAGCCGTTGGATTGAGCTTGTAGTGGTGGCACAGGACAGGAAGGATTCGAGTGATTTGTTGAATGAGTATGTTTCATAAACACTGAAGAGTAATAAAAACGCTGCACAGTGAAAGACTATGTATTAGCCACGGGTCACTGAAGAGATAAAGAAAGAATAGAAATACTGCACCAGCAGGCATAACGTACAAAGCGACTAATATGAGATGGTACTGGGGCTGCCAAACTCATCATATAAATATAATTGCCACAGACAACGCCGCTGAAAAACCATGGGTGCAGGCTTCCTGTACATGGGGACTAGCAGCAGTGATGGCTCAATGCTCCCTAAAGTGCTAATTGTGACGGTATTGCCTCCCCTGCTTTATAGTAGTGGTCCAACAGTGGCCAAAACTCAAGTGTATCTAATATGGGCTTCAACGGTGTCTACCTTCGAACAAAGATTACTCTTGGCAGAGATGTAGATAGACGAGTAATGACACGTCTATCACAAAGGGAGTAATCACAAGATATTCAAATAAGCTTTGGCTGAGCACGTTAATTCTAGAATCTGCCGACAACTTTTATGAAGAATTAAGCAATGGTTAATCTTAGCTCGTTAAGCCCCCACCTCTGAGTTTCTCAGTGGAATTCTTATTATACTGGTGTAGCTCTGATTAGAATGTGTGTAGTAAATTGACTGAGACAAACATGCAGTGCATTTAAAAGGATTAAATCGAAGTTAAATTTGTATAATTACAAATAACAAAATGTAATAATCACTTCAGGTTTTACCAAGTTTAAAGAATTGAATAATATTTTATGAAAAGGTTGTCATCACTGTTATGATAGGATTTAACTCAATAAAGAAGGTCACTTTTGGCAGCGGATATTTTGCACTTAGCTGCCAATGGTAGTTCCTCCTCCGGCTGGGTTGGTTGTTGGTAGACTGTATCGCTGTTTACGCTCTTTTCTGGTCAATGTTAAAGGTGCCGCACGTTCCTAGAACGTCAAGTATTAACGGCAAAGTTGGTCCTTCGTCTTAAAGCGCAGGCCACTGTTCCGTTACTGTTCCAGAGATAGTACCCGTCAGCTGGTACCACCACCAATAACTATGATGAAAGAATAGAAGCGAAACGCTCTCCTAAGTATTGCGTTTTCCGACCCATGGTTATATGCCCCCCTATTTCTATTTCACCATCCCATTTAACTCAGAATTACTCTCGATGAGTATTAAACTTAAGCTCTCGAGAAAAACCTTTCTTTACATTTAAATTGAACAGTTATTTATATTGATTTTACATTTAAATGAAAAGGTTAATAATTCAGATAGAATATGTTTACATTTACTGTTTGAAAAGTGTTCACAATATAAATTGAATATGTTTTCATTTATATTTACTTGCTTACTTACTTAGTCGTTCATCTTCTAACGTGAGTTGTAGAGGTCATTTATATTTACACTGATTGAAAAGTTTGAAACTTCCTTTAATTTTAAAGTGAGTATGTTTCGTTTACATTTACACTGATGGAAAATGTAGATATTATACTTAGAATGTACATCATTTCTTTCATCTTTCCATCCATGCTCCATATGGAACCTGGGACTACTTTATGCTTTTTAGTTCTCTTTACGAAACTAGCAACAAAGCAATCACCAGCCCTTGGCAGTGGTGGTTCATGAAATCATCATTCTATACGCTGAGGTTGCCAGCCTCAAATAACTAGGACATCACCTAGCACTTTTCACACATTAAAATTCAAATGGTAATATATACAGATATGTTAGTTCACATGTTAGTAATGAAATATAGTATGTAGAATCACAACTTACGCCAATCGTGGCTCACAGACGTTTTTGCTCAGATGAATAAGTTAAGGCACTGGGTTAGGCCTCTTACACGTGTACTTGGGGTCGCTAATTTAGCACTAAAACTCCCTCTTTGACTTCAAATGTGTTCAATTTTCTCAGAGTCCTGTTCCATATAAAAATGGATTTCCTGGGCTGTATTAAGTCTTACAAGGTGTTCAAATAAAAGTCCAGACTGTTAAATAGAAAACCTGAATTTTCTTCTTTCAAGTCTGGTTGTTCTTGGCAAGCGATTCCTCAGAGTAAATTTTCACAGTGAAGGAACACTGAAGAAACGCCAGGTTATATTCACGGTCCTACCCTGCTCTGTTTGTTATGGAGCTCAAATGACAAGCCAATGTGGTTTGAATATTTTGCATGACTTATCTAGTGAAAATGGTCTGTAAACGTCCGATTGCTCTGTGTACGAACTCACAAACATGTCGTTAAACTCATACGACAACGTGTATCACATGTAATACTTTGTTAATTTTATCTAAAGTAATGTCTTATCTGTTGCTGCTTGAGCGCACAGAAAATCCGTCTCTTACCGTCTTGGCAACGACGCACCCTTGTTTTATCAGTGATTAAGCAGATTTTCGTGTTGATCTGCCGTGGCCAAGCTGTAGTAGACGAGAATTGTCTCAGCCGCTCTTTGCAACGAAGGGAGAAATAGATAGCAAGCAAACATGATGACTTATCTCTGGGAGGGGTGAACGAAAGAAAATACAAAATATCTGCTACACATAGCAGAAAAAAAGAAAGAAAGAAAGTGCGACAATTGAAAGCACGCAATAAAAATCAGTACAAAAATGTATCTTATACTGCCGTAGTGAAACAGAGATCGAGAGGGGTCGCCCCATTCTGTCACACAAATGAAAATGATGATGATGGCAGTGAAAGATATAATTTTTTTAAATTACAAAAGCAGCGATCAAATGTCGGTCACATTCTAATAACAGGTTCAATACCGTTTTGAATGATAAGAAGCCTCGAAATAAGGGGGAAAATCGTAAAGAGTAGACCTATCCGGCCGCAGCCCTGGCAAAATTTACATAATTAGGAAAACCTACTCACCACAAAAATATTTATAAAGTGCGTGATTTATACATACACACATTGAGATTCTCGCTGGTGCTACGGAGTTCGTGCACTGTGCTGAGATTCTCCTTATGTGATCTAAGGGAGGAGATCTGAGCACTGATGGAGTTGTCCGTGTGCAATGAAGATAGTCCTTCAAACGAAACCAAACTACATTGCAGCTTTAAAGTACTAAGCCCAAATAACAATTTAAGTCGTCTCTGTAGTAAAGGATTTAAACGCAGTTTCATAATCCAGATATACCAGGTTCGAAACCTGCTGCAGGCGGTTTGGTAGCAAATCGCTTTGTGTGGATTTTTAACAATGGTATAAGCGCCGTACCGTTCAGAAAGCAATCGCAAACTACTGAATGAAAAAAAACTTGCCAAGAAAAATCACAAACTGCCAATAAAAGCTGGGATTGATTGCTACGTCCTGTAAAGGATAAGCAACTAACTTTTAACTTAACTGTAGTAAAGATTGGAAGTAATCAAGCACCAAAATGTCTACTTACTAACTTCAAGATCACGGAGATCACAATTCCCATTCATCAGTTGATGTTTCCTTTTCCTTTAAGTCATGTATGTTCTCTTTTCGGTTGCCTTCACACTTTTGTAACATATGGTTTTCAGTAATGTTTTATGTGCCTTAAGTAGAATGAAAATGTTTTATTTGTCTGGTATCGACATTTTTCACAATTTGTCTACACAATTTTACTGTTCCCCAAGCATCCTCGTTCATTTGTGTTTATTTCATGGAGTGCATCATTCTCCGGTATATTCTCTTAAACAATTGGCAGGAGAGGATAGCAAAGAGTAAAGGAGTATGTTTAAATAGTAGGAGGTGTGGCGTTAAAAGTTTATATTCTTCAGTTGATTGTTTGTGCTCGTTTTCACACTGTGTCTAGGTTTATATATCATAGGTCCACAAGATTCAGGACAGCCACAATAGTTCATTAACGATACTTTCTATATCTCAAAGATTCCACACAACGATCAATATAACAGCTGGATATTTTAGTAACATTCCATTATTTATTCACGTAGACAATACATCATTACACAGCATGCATAATTAGGTAGATTCGGCAACTTCTCTAATCCGTAGGTCCATATAAACATTACCTCATTCCTCTTCCTACCTTCCGTTGTATTTAATAAACATTAATATGTTTCAAGACACTTCTCTGTTAACATTTCCCATATTTCTACCATTGGGCAGAACACACACACAAGCCGCCCATTCAGGGTCAACACACGCTCTGTCCATTTTTCCTCCACACTGCTCACGTCATGTGCGCAATACACATCTCAACAAATTACTATCGTGCAGCGCTCATCAGCACCAAAATCCTATATATTTTCTAGCGTGTGGCGTGCAATAGCCAGCGCCACATTACCCCCCCCCCCCTCCTCGAACAACTGAAAACTTAGTTTTCAGTCAGGCAATTATAATGTAAAGCGAGATTAAATCATTCATCTTATCCCTAATGCCTTATGATTAACTATCAAACAATTAAATGATATCTATCTAGATTTTAAAGGAAAAAAATAATGTCAGTAATAACAATATGAATAAATAAGTAATTATTGTCCACTTCCGTATTCGAGTTATTACATAACTCTAGAGAGGGTGTCAGCTAGGACATTGTCCTTTCCTGCTATTGGTAGAACGTCAAAATCATACCCCTGCATTTGTAGCGCCCATCGGGTGAGACGTGCATTAGTCGATTTAAAAGTCTGTAAATATGTGAGGGCTTTTTGATCAGTATATAATTTAAAATGTGTACCTACCAAGAACTTCTGTAGTTTATGTAATGTCCATACCAATGACAAAAGTTTCCTTTCCACAATTGGATATCTGGATTCTGTCTCTGAAAGTTTTCTGCTGAGGTAGAATATCGGGTGGCACTCGCCATCAAAGTTCTGCATTAAACATCCCCCGATTCCTTTCAGAGATGCGTCTGTAACAACGAGAAAAGGTCGTCTTAAGTCTGGTAGTCTTAGTATTGGACTTTTTGAAAATTGTGTTTTGATGCTCTGTAAGGCATGGTCACACTCTTTGTTCCATATTATTTTGTCAGGCATACCCTTTTTTGTCAGAGCAGATAGAACAGAAGTTAAAAGGGAAAATCGTGGTATAAACCTGTGGTAAAAGTTTATGAGTCCCAGCAAACTACGAACTTGTTTCTTAGTAGTTGGTATGGCAAGATCCAGTACCCTTTTTAGTGTAGACTCATCAGGTTTTATTGTATGTCGGCCAATCTTATGACCCAGAAATGAAATCTCAGTAAACCCAATTTCGACTTTGGAAGGTCGAGCTGTGAGGTTATGTACTCTGAGAGTTTGGAGCAACGACTGTATCCCAGCGATATGCTGTTCCCAAGTATCATGAAAAATGCAAATATCGTCCATATACGAAATGAGATCGGTGCGATTACCTAAAACGCGACGCATCATGCGTACAAATGTCGCTGGAGCATTCCGTAAACCAAAACACATGACATTGTAATGAAACAATCCACGAGAAGTGGCAAAAGCAGTCAAAGGTTTTGATACATCAGCCAGAGGAATCTGCCAGTAACCTTTAGATAGGTCAAACTTGCTGAAGAAAGTGGCGGAATGATAGGCGTGGCAACAAATCCTCCAGCAAAGGCATTGGTTCAGAATCGGATATGGTCACCTTGTTAAGGCGACGAAAGTCAATGCAAATACGAATTGACTTGTCTTTCTTTCGTACTGCCACCATAGGAAAACAGAAAGGTGAATCAGACGGTGAAATAATACCCAGTTTTAACATACCATCTACTTCACTTTCCACCTGATCTCTAACATGTAGAGGAACGGCGTATGGTCGTAATGAAATCGGGGTGTAATCTGACAATTTGATTTCGTGTGTGATAATGTTAGTACGTCCCGGAAGATCAGACAAAACATCCTGAAAGGATACCAACATAGAACGAATATTATCCCCATGATCTGCAGGTAAATCAGTACAAATTATAACATCATTCCATGTTTCCGAAGACTTAATAGGTGCTACCGGAAACGTGGAAGGTACATCAGCGAAATTGGTTTGCACCTCATCCACCAACGCGATAGATGCATGATGGGTAGGTTGGTTCATGATAGCATCACAAATGAATTGTAACTGAGAAGGACGAGTGATGTATGGTAGGAGCATGTTAACATGGAATGTTTTTTGTTTACCCCGCATATTGATGACGTAGTCCACGTCCGTTCTCTTTGCAACCACTTTAAACGGACCTTGCCATGTTACTAACAAGTGATCTACTTTGAGTGGCAGGAGAACAAAAACATCGTCATTGATTGAGAAAGACGTTAGTCGTCTATCTCGGTTAATGTGAGATCTGGTCTTATATTTTGCCATCTCAGATGCTTCAGTCGCCACCTGACATGCATCCACAAGATATTGGCGTAAATCTGTAACGTATTGATAAGTGGATTTCTTATTATTATTATTATTCACATCCGATTCCATTAACAAATCATGTAAGAGAGACATTGGTCCTTTTGGGTTCGCACCAAATACCAACTGAAAAGGCGAAAAACCAGTATGATTAGGAACCTCTCTGTACGCAAACAGTACAGCAGGAATAAAACGATCCCATTCTTGAGGAAATGATGTAGTCACCTTCCCCAACAATTGTTTTAATGTCCCATTCCAACGTTCCACGACCCCGTTAGAGCTAGCGTGAAATATAGCACTAAGAGAGTGACGGATACGAAGTGTGTTGAAAACATCTGACATCATACCTGACACGAACTGAGATCCATGATCAGAAAGGATTTCTTCCGGAAACCCGATGCGTGAAAATATAGACAGCAACGCATCTGTTACCGACACTGTGGTAATATTTTTTAAAGGAATGGCTTCTGGCCATCTCGTACACAGGTCAATACATGTTAATATGTATTTAAAACCTCTGGTAGACCTTACAGACAGTGGTCCTATGATATCAATAGCCAATTTGAAAAAAGGGCGTACAGCAATATCCGTGACCTGTAACGGTGCTGATTGATGTGCACCCTTACGTGCAACACTTCGACATTCAGCGCAAAATTTACAATAAGTTGAAATGTCTTTATTTACCCCAGGCCAATAAAAGTATTTTAGTAATCTATAAACCGTACGGGAAATTCCCATATGTCCAGCAAATGGTACGTCGTGCGCATTTGACAAGACTAGTGCGCGAAATGACGTAGGTACTATAACTTGTTTGAGAATGAAAGAGTAATTATCAAAACATCGTATCATAATATTATCCTGCATTTGAAACCAATGTCTTCCATTTTTAGAATGTTTAATAGTTCGAGCAATAGCTAATGGGAAAAAATGTGCCAAAGAAGGATCCATTTGTTGTTTAGCTATAAATATATTTTTGTCAATGTAATGACAAGTTGTAATGTGTTGAGTGTGTATAGAAGAATTTAATTCAATTGTCTCTGCAGCTTGTTGTGCTCTGGTTGTGATCGCGTTAGCAAAGGAGGGATGATTTCTCTCCCAATCAATAATATCCTGTTCAGAACACTCTTTAACCCCCGTTATGTTACCGATAAGTAAATCACAACAAGGTCGATCAAGAGCACACACTCTTACTTTTCCCGAAAAGAAAGGAGTATCTATTACCACATCTGCCAGCGGATAAGATTCAACAGTTCCACCGAAAGTTACGCACTTTATAGAGGTTCCCGTAAAGCAAGAAGAAGGAATTAGTGCCTTCCTTAGGCCAATGGTGGTGCATCCGCTGTCACGTAAAATAGAAACGGGTGTGTCAAAAACAAAACCTCTATGGATCACGAGTGAGCCAACCCCATCATTAAAGACATCTTCACTGAAGACACAAAGTCTTCGACATCCTTACCTTCCACAGGACCCATCGATTTAAATTTTAAACGATATCCTTCCTCGTCTAAACAATATTTGCGAAGAAATACTGATTTTATGGATTCATAGTCGTTTCTTTTGTCATCGGCAATGTTAAAAAAAGTTTGTAAACTTTCACCAGTAAGTAACCCGACAAAATGTTCAGGCCATGAGGCCTTAGGTAAATTTAAAGCCGTAACTCTTGATTCAAATCTCAAAAGAAAGAATCCTATATCGTCATGCAATGAAGAAAAATTTGGTAATTTTAAATTAATGATCTTCGACGATCCAGTACCAGAAGATTCCCTAGAAAAAGAAGATTGTAAGCGCAATTTTTCTAACTCAAAAGTTTTTTTCTCTTTCAAATTTCGCTTGTTCTGCAGCAATTTCTGCTAAACGAATTCTCTCCATTCTCTCATGTTCCCTCTCTTCTCTTTCTCTTTCTTTCTCTTGTCTTTTTTCTTCTTTTTCTTTCTCTTCTCTTTTTTCTTCTCTTTCTTTCTCTTGTCTTTTTTCTTCTTTTTCTTTCTCTTCTTTGTATTCCGCTATTTCTTTATTTACATAGGCTATAAGATCATCACCCGAGAAATTCAAGTCCTTCCCATTCTGTATAAATCCCGCCTTTACCTTCACAAAGTCCGCCATAATGAAATTAAAGAGTAATGGGCTATAGATTCAAAATGCATATCTCTCCCACTTGTTGCCCAATGACTATACTTAGTCGTAAGGTAATTCAAACCTTTTTCAACACCAACTGTATATACAGTATTTATTCGTTTTGTGTGATATACTTGTCTCTGAAGTATATGATACTTATCCACACTATCTCAGAGTATCTAAAATAATTGTATATATTAACATATCAGCAATTAACAATATACTATAATCATCTTCAAGTACTAAATATCGCCATTAATACCTATGTCAAAGCATGCCATAACATCACATTAGACAAAAGACTAAAAGACAACGCTGGAAACAAATCAGGAAAGAGACAACAATGTAAAAAGTCATAAAATCCTACAATATAATAAAACAGTTGTTTCCACCGTCAATGAACAGTACAGGACGAGATACAATCACATAGAACTGCTGTACATATTAAAAAGAAAGTCAGAGAAGACCTACAGGTACGAACATAATCATACTGAACTAAATAAGAATTCCACGACAATATGTTACGTGACAGCACAGCTAAACAACTAAGAAAATATTAATCTCAGTCAGAGCGGAAATACGACAGCACTAAATGCTGAATCCCTGAAAGAGATCAATACAATCAAAATCTATAGAACGACGACAACTAAATTCATCCAAAGATATAATTGAGTGTCGCCCACAAGAAAACATAAAACATAAAAGATACACAAAAATAAGATGTGCCTGACATTTTTAGGACCGGAGACCATGACCTTACAAACATATATTCACTTATATGATTAAAATCAACGACCGCCAATCCTCGTTGTAGACAAGACGCATCAACCTCGCAAAGTAGCCTTGAATCTATGCAATAAACACGGGTCAAGGAAAGAATGTAAAGTCTGAGTTGCTCAACGCGTATAAGTGTCCTGTTCAAGACGTTCCATGTTCCTGATTACGAAATCCAAGTGGTCAGCAAATCTGTTCGATGACGTACGTAACAGATTAAATCATCCTTCTTGACCCTTGCAGACAACCGAAATGATTTCTCGGACATCAGGGTTGAAAGACTTGTCAGACTTGAAAGACCCAAAAGACTGGTTCTGGATACCGTCATGATTCTCACGATTCATATTATTGATATAATAAATGTCCACTGGTAACTTTACTTTAGGATTTACAAGTCCGTTCAGGTGATCTTGATGTAATGGTTCACTACAACGATTCAACGCGAAATGGCCTCGAGGTGACAATATTCGTCATAGTAACTTGTGACCGCAATATATTGTGTCGAAATTTCATATCTGTTCGTAGGCAGTCAAATGTCTGTTCAGCGACTTTAATAGAATATATGTTGTTTGGTAATAACGTCTTCCCAACAGTCCAAGGTCTTGGCATGACCTCGTACGAAAAATTGCAATTTCTATTGATTCCAAAAATACGTGTGCTTAATATCTTGCGTACTTTCCCCAGTACAGCATTGTACATATTCCAAACAATTAATTACTTTCCAACGGAACGAGCCTCCCATATCTGTGGCGTTAAAAGTTTATATTCTTCAGTTGATTGTTTGTGCTCGTTTTCACACTGTGTCTAGGTTTATATATCATAGGTCCACAAGATTCAGGACAGCCACAATAGTTCATTAACGATACTTTCTATATCTCAAAGATTCCACACAACGATCAATATAACAGCTGGATATTTTAGTAACATTCCATTATTTATTCACGTAGACAATACATCATTACACAGCATGCATAATTAGGTAGATTCGGCAACTTCTCTAATCCGTAGGTCCATGTAAACATTACCTCATTCCTCTTCCTACCTTCCGTTGTATTTAATAAACATTAATATGTTTCAAGACACTTCTCTGTTAACATTTCCCATATTTCTACCATTGGGCAGAACACACACACAAGCCGCCCATTCAGGGTCAACACACGCTCTGTCCATTTTTCCTCCACACTGCTCACGTCATGTGCGCAATACACATCTCGACAAATTACTATCGTGCAGCGCTCATCAGCACCAAAATCCTATATATTTTCTAGCGTGTGGCGTGCAATAGCCAGCGCCACAGGAGGGAGTGTCGAAGAGTAGAGATGTAAAAAAGAGATAACTACAACAACAACGATGTAGAGACGATGAAATAAATATGACGATCGTTTCTATAAGTCTACGGAGAGGGCAAAAGCTTGAAAACACAAACATTTTTGCACCACGATAAACAGAACGAAGGCAGGTGAAAAAGAATTAATGTTAAAAATAAATAAAGATTTCAGTTGACTGCATCAGACTGAAAATAACGTCATATTGAAACCGTAAACATGGTTGACGATAAATTTATGTCAAGCAAGAATTTGAACAACGCTGATCCAAAATGCTGCATGACATATCTTAATTTAGTAACAAAACCTTGAAAATGTCTTTAATTTCGCCGGAAGAGGCAAAAACCAGTTGAGAAAGGTACCTTTTGTGCATAGATTTTTAACAAGAGTTAACGAGCGGAACATTGAAAAGATGTCAGCCAATGTAATTAAAAATTATTCTCAACGACATGACAGAAATCGAACGCCTCTGTGTGGAGACAGATAAGATATGGAAAACATAATGTGCGAGACAGTAAAATTTTCGTATATAGGAGTTAAAGAAACACAATTATATTTGACTTGTTCAAAATAAGTTACGAACCATGGTAAGTTGGGACATAAATTAGCTCCGGAAGGAAAGTATAAAAATCGCTGCAAGATATGACCCATGTTTCAGATTCTGCAGCAAGTTATCCGAGGAATAAAAACCACAGGGATCATAGGCGGTAGCCTTCACATAATAACCATCGTGTTAGAGTTTTACATGCGCAGTTAAGAGATGTTTTCTTTAGCATTTTTTTTTTTCGTAAGTGGATTTTTGTGTGTTCAAAGTCGGCGTTTGATGGAGTTAACGATTATGAGCATGCATATGGGACCTTCAGAAGATTCAGGAAAGAAACTGTTTGTATTTCAGTTTGCCATTTTTGTAACAACTTGAACATAATAAGAATTTTAAAGAACTGATTTGGAGGGTAATTCATATCATATGTGTTAACGTGCCACTGCCTAATCCATGAACTTAAGAGATTGCTTTATTACCTTCAGATTCCAGAACAGAAGCCAATTTGATATTGGATGGGAACATTACTGACGCAAAGTTTGATTCTGGAGTCATTGAAGTGCAATCTATTTAAGAAGTGTATTGTCAAAGCTACATGATTACGCCCATTTAAAGTTGTATTGGAAGAGATTTTAATTCCGAAGATTTGTGCAATTCAGAAGCCACTTTGTACACGTTTCACAAATAAATATTTCGTGTTAGTACAATTTAAAGGAGGTATTTGTCTTGTTATTCACTGTTCGATACATTGAAGTGTAGTACGAGGAGAGCTTATGATGTAAGTCTGAGAATACTCTGCTTCAGGAATATCCAACTTGTGTCCCGCTCATTGGTACCCAGTCTAGAACAATTGAAAGAGACGTGCGGCAGTGAAAGCAGAAGTGTTACAAGTCCAACAGCTGTGTTTTAAAATATTACAGTCCAGCAATGCCTGCCACAAACAAAGGGGAATTCAGCAGTACAATATCGTGAAGAACATGTGTCAGTGGATAGCTAACAAATTGAAGAGCTCGAACATGAAACCCGTTGTCATTCCGCACGCAAGATGAAAAGCGACAATACAATCTGCATCTAGACATTGCAAAAACAATTGAAAAATTAATAAAAAGCGACAAAGGTACGAGGGGCGTTCAGAAAGTAATGCACCACATCGTTTTTCTCAGCTAATAATAAAGATAGAAGCATGACATTTTGCACACTTCAAATATGGCATGATCCAATTGTGTGCACCAAATTGCACCGCAACCGGCCAAATAATGCGGCTGCCCTAAACCGTTGAAATGGAGCGTGTTAGCAACTTGCGTTATACACAGCGAATTGTGATAGAATTTCTCGTTGCAGAGAAGGAAACTGTTGTGAATATTCACAAGCGTCTTTGTGATGTGTATGGAAGTTTTGCAGTCGACAGGAGTACAGTCAGTCGCTGAGTTCAGAATCCAGCAGACCTGCTTCTCCTTCACGACAATGCGCTCCCTCACACAAGTCTGGCAACACGGGAAGCAATCACCAAATTGGACTGTACTACCCCATCCACCCTATAGTCCCGATTTGGCACCCTCTGATTTTCATCTGTTTGGTCCACTTAAAGCTGCACTCCGTGGGACAAGGTTTGGAGATGATGAAGGAGTGATTCATGCAGCGAAGAAATGGCTACATGATCAAGACAAAATCTGGTACGGGCTAGGAATACATGCACTTGTTTCGTGCTGGCATAAAGCTGTACAAGTTGATGGGGATTATGTTGAATAATACCGATCTTTACATGACATATCCATGTATATTGTGTATAAATTTCATGCTTTTTGAATAAACAGCTCCTGAGAAAAACGATGTGGTGCATTACTTTCTGAACGCCCTTCGTAACTACGAATATTCACAATTTACTAGCACAAAACACGATTATTTTTACAACTTAGTTCTTTCTGTTTTAAATACACATAGAAGGATTTATAACCTGGTACTGACTCGATAATTGTAAAGTGTCTGTGATGTTTTAAAAGGATGAGGAAAAAGAATGTGTAAGAAGAATATCAAGTTACCACCCTGTGATTAATTGTAGTGTTACCACGCACAAGAGATTTTAAATTTTCCCCAGTATTATTCCATTATTCTGATTCTTTCAACGAGTCTCTAAACTTTCCAGTCGTTCTAATAAACTTGTGGACACTCCCATCGGAAGCTCTCACCCCAGCCTTCCCTTTTTATTTGCCCCAGGTTTTAGCGTGTTAGCTTCCCTAAGCCATTACGTGCATGCCTTGTTAATTGTGTCTATCGATCTGACCGAGAACTCAGTGCTTCTGGCAAGTTCCTGAGCAATGAAATCTTCAGAAAGTAAAATATGTATTAAGATATGAATTATAACTCTAATTTCTATTGAAATCAATATTTCAAATGCACCAACAGCTTAAAACAAGCATTAGCCAACCACGATACTTATTTGGTCTCAGTGCGCATGCCATTCACAATTGGATTAGTTCAAGTTGAATAGAATTAGGACTGAACATCTTTAAAAAAGCACTCTGTATAGTTAGAAAATTCTATTTTAAAGAGTTGTACTTTCAGCTTATTACCTTCTTGTCTTTTCTCCTTCTTCTTCTTCTGCTTTATTTGTTACGTCTTTTTCTATTTATTATTGTTTCTGTTTCTCTTTTTCACTATAATTTTTACTTCTTTTTTTTTAAATTCCTGTTTTAATTAATTTTTATAAGTTCTGATTGCAGCCTTTACCATCTCATCGTTATACTCTGTGGTCACTTTATTCTTTGTTCTGAAAGCTGTGACACTGTTTAAATGTATTTTTGGTTTTTGTTTTTTAATTCTTCACATTCTTTAATCCTGGTAATCTACTTACGCCTCTGGGTGGAGACAGATAAGATATGAAAAACATAATGTGCGTGACAGTAAAATTGTCGTATATAGGAGTTAACGAAACACAACTACATCGCTTGTGTCGTTCCCTAAGGCCAAGTTCACCCTCGCCCATTGCTTCACATGCGAGTCACGCAACGTCATTTATGATATTATATGCAAACGTTGCAATATTACTTACATCGGCCAAACGGGCACACGACTGGGGGACCGATTCTGCAGACACCTCTACGACATCTCGCAGTTGAAATCGACACCAGTGGCCATCCACTTCAATGGCCCTGGCCACCACGGTACCATTGATATCCAGGTGACAGCCATCAGATCCTGTTCCTCGGATACCAACAATATGTTCCTGTGGTAAAATGCCCCGTTTTAACCCTCCCTCTCAAATTATAATGATAATACTGTATTTGAATTTTGTTCCAATACGCCAAGATAGCTTCCATTGCCCTACCCTACTCATATTTTTCCAAGGTCCAATTCTAGTGACGTAAAGTTACCGTTTATAACCCGCTACTATAAGATTTTGAAAATATGGAACACTTCTTGAATTTTTTTTTAACTAACGTATTCTAATAATCTATTATTAGTTACAACATGCGACAGTTGCCGTTAGACGTCGTTTTTTCAGAACGTCGCATTTTCAAAAAACGCCAACGAGAGGCATGCGATTTGAAACTATTAACGCCACGCGAGGGTACCCATCCTCGATTATCAAAGGCTTTTCGTTGCTCCGTACTAATTTTTTTAATATAACATGAAACCGTTTTGGAAAGCGGCCAACACGTGTTTCTTTAAAAAAAAAGACGGGAGACAGATAGAGCGAGAGGGGGTTAATATGGAAAAAGTAAACCCGCTTGTGTATTTTCAAACTGAAACTAACGAACACATGAGTGCAGGGGAGAGCAAATGGGACTAAAGAAAGACAGGAAACGTAGATAATGCTATGCATTCTATAGAAGGATGAATAAAAAGGAAAAGACAGAATGGAATTAAAAGCAATAATGTTGTTTATTCAATACTATACTATTTCCTATGAAAACGTATCTAGACTTATAAATAAAGAGAAAATACAAAGAAGAAAACTTAGATAAAGACGTAGATGAAAATCTACTGGATAGATAGAGGACACTAGCCTGATTAATAATCACTTTTCATCTTTTAGATAGCTTCAACGGTGACTGAGTTATCGCATAAAATAAAAATTTGACAACAGACAGACGATCACACTGATATCCCAACTCAATTTAAAAGTAACATTTTTCTAGTCGTTGCTTGGAAACAAGTCACATTGGCTTGCCTCATTTGAGAGACACTATTAGGAGGAAGGGGAGAGGTATAACTTTGAAGTTTTGCCAGCGTAAGCGACACATAGTCTAAACAGTAATGTTAGAATCAGATGGACGAACTTATTGATAGACGTACAAAAATGTTTGGGATTTTCAAAAATAAATATTTGGGATTTTCAAAAAAGAGTCAAATCGGACTTAGTTTAAACTGATTGGTTAATGTTAGAATAGACATAGGGGAGAATAAAACTAGCGCTTCTGCTATGCAGGGTGCCACTTGATAGAGATTTTTCATACAAGCAAGGTTTCAAGCACAGCAAATAATTGCCGTTGAGTCTGTAGCAGCAGCTGTTCAAAAGTGACCATTGACAGCCTGTTAAACCTTAACATAGTGTGTGATTATTTCATTGATTGCGGTAAGATAAATAACCTTTTTAATACATTATTAGATGTAGAGGCCAACACAGATAGGGCGCCATAACATTGTGTGTACGACATTTTGCCTTTGTGGAAGATTGCGACATACTAGGAGCAGAGGCATGTCTAAGCAGACATAGGAAGCAAATTAAACTAAATTTGAGTTGAATATTGTCATACATATTTTGACTGTAAGACCAGGAAGTCACTGGCAGGCCTATTGGTATATTAACTTTGAAGAAAAGAAAAGATTGTATTTCAGCTGAAGAAGAAGATGATGTATATTGACAGGGGCGTTGAGACTAGGTGGAAAAGAAGATACCCACTGTTATGAAGAAGTCAAAATAAAAGATAAAGACTGCAGCTAATTTAGTTAGCTATTATATCTGATCACAATACTTGTTTAATGATGTTAAATTGGTAGTGGTGGAGATAGTCAGCTGGAGACTTAGGGATGCTTGTTCCTCTTTGTTTCAGGGTTATATCTCCCAGTTCAAGTTGGTCAGAAGTCGGAGCTGCAGACGTTGAGGCAACCTACCGGTTGTTTCTTTATCAAAGCATACAATAGCAGACTCCAGAATACACGGCAGTGGATCGTGTGCATTTTCTCAAACCAGTAATCCAGGGTCTTCACGGATACTAAGATAAGCCTAAATCTTCAGGGCTTACATGCTAGCTCAAATATGTTCGATCTCCACCATATTCAGTAACAGTTTGTGATATGATGTGAAAACCAGTTTTTCCCAATATTGACTTTTCGAATAACAGTAGTCTCCAACAAGGAATAGAATTTTATAACAATTGACATATTAAGAGATATATTGGACAAATGTCCTGCTTGTGTATTTAAATTGATATAAAAACCATAAATTCATTTTAAGTTAAACATTCCTGTCCTAAAAAATTTGAGGGACAAGAAATTAAATTGTATATATCTAAATATCATACCTTTAAACCCAGTCTTGTTTATTCGATGTTAGTGAATTAAATTGTATTTGTTTAACGCATTTATCACTACATTTTCATTACCCTAGACATCAAGCCATATAAATAACATCACAAACACTAGATACCCAAAATAAATCGCAGAGTGAGATCGTAGGGTGGTAGCAGTCAGGTACCCTGAGAACATCGCCTTCAACTATTAGACTCAGGGACTTGCATAGCTGACCTCACTCTGTAGACACATACTAACTACTTTTCTTTACCATCAAAACCCACCACAGTTCCGCCTGGAACAATGCCTCATCCATCTTATGGGTTGCCTTAAACCCTACTGTTTGAATACCCAGCATTCTTTTGACTGAGGCGTCCTTCTCTATCCAGTCCCAGTTATATATATATATATATATATATATATATATATATATATATATATATATATATATATATATATATATATATATATATATATATATATATATATATATATATATATATATATATATATATGAATAATTTATTTTATTTATTTATTTATTTTATTTTATTTATTTAATTTTTTCTTTACGTATTATTTTTCCTTTATTTATTTTTTATATTTTTATATTTCTTACTTTTTTTTCAATCTGTTTTTCAGTCCTTGTTTTCATTATTTTTTATTTTTAATGAATTATCCACTTCTGCTTTCCGGTTTTGTGGCAGCCATCTTTGCTCCATCATGTGCTAACGCTTAAGGGATTATTTTTCTCTTATTTCTAAAGTTTCATGTTCTCTACTTAATTCTCACTTTCTCTTGTCTCTTGTTTGTCTGTCCCCGACGAAGGCCTTGTGGCCGCAACGTAGGTTTTTCTTGTCCTTTCTCTTTGTAAAACGTATTACTATGTGTGTGTTTTTGTAATTTTTTTTCTACCATAATCTACTTATGGGAGAAGATTGGCTACCACGACAAATATGGGAAACTAAGAGCCAGGGATCCAGACCTCCATGATGACCCAGGGTTCGCTGGAAGGACACCATTAGACAATCTCTGAAGGACCGAGGACTAGACTGGAACCAGGCCAGGAGGAAGATAGCCGATAGGATAGTATGACACCCTCTCTCTGGCAAACTTCTACACCTCAAGCTAGAAGAGGAACGACTAAGTAAGTAAGTATACTTACTATAAGGACGCTGGTCCTTATATAGAATCTCCACTGTCAAATTAACTGTAATACCTACACGCAAGAAAACGGCCAATGAACTATTAAATGAACCAGGCTATGCACTATTTCCATTGATTGCTTACTCACTATGTTCAGTGGTTCTGCATTGTATACAGTGGATGGTTAGACAATGCGTTCAATGGTTGTGACCTCTGTCGAGTGGTTATGTGCCGTATCATATGGTTACACGGCTTGATTAATGGTTTGTGCACTATGTTCAATGGTTTTTCACTGTATCCAATTGTTATATATCTTCACCGACATATATGCCAGCACAGACGTCATGGCTTTTTTTTCCAACCCTTGAATTTTTTATCTATATATTCCCCTCAGCCCGGGAAGTCTTAGACTTTGTCCCTTTTGTATGGAGATCTTATTACGGAAGTTGTAGACCAATCGTTGTATTGGAATTCTCGCGTGCGACCTGTAGCCAGAACTATTTCTCATCAATGCAAGGAGATTGTTTATTCCCAAAAATTTGGGGTAAGTTGTAAACATTTCTATTACCATTTTCAAAACAAACAAAAACCCACCTTCATTACTTATATCTATAAAGTCGCATGACTATACCACTTTCAAAATAATCTTCTTACATCTGCACAGTCTCATAATTATACCGATTTACAAAGAAACGTTAACTGCTTACATCTTTAAATTCGCATTACGATGTCACTTTCTAAAGAAATGTTAACTGCTTGCACCTATAACGTCTCAAAACTATACCGTTTTCAAAAAAAAAAAAAACATTAACTGCTTGCATCTATAAAGTTTTAAAACAATGCCACACTAATAACTGTTTACACCTATAAAGTGCAAAAGAAACCTTACCTTGGGCGTTAAATCATTACGAATTTGTTATGTGCACTTTCTACAAATGATATGAGGATATCATCTCATGGCATGCCCCATCCGGTACCTAAACATATTGCTTTCTATTGTTACACTTGTGTCGTACGGAAGGTTAATTGTTTTATTTGGCCCGTTTGAGTATATAGAGTGGATGTCGACCGATACGCGAGAAGGTATAGAAATATATTTTTTCACAGGTGGTAGATACGAGGTAAAAAGATCTGTCTCTGGAGTGATTAGGTAATCGCTTCCAGCCTATCGTACGACTGTACTTTTAGAGACAACTTTTATCTGTCTATCCAGAATAGATAAGTTAATCTACACACACACACACAGCTATGTGACAACAAGACACACAAACGTGAAAAACTACGAATAAATGGGTATGGGTCTGACCAACCCAGAAAGGTAAGTTTATTTGTTGTTTATTATCATTTAAACTCGACAACATCAAATATCTAAAGAAAGATCAAGTAAAATCAGATTTACATACATATGAAATAGCACAATAAATGCGCCTTCCCCCTTTGGAGAAAGAACCCAAAGTTAGTAACCCAAAGGTCGAAGGTTAGCACTATGTTACAAAGTAGACAGTAAAGTAAACAAGTTCCTACTATATGCTACCCAGTAAAGTAAACAAGTTTAAGCAAATCCAATGTTGGTAAATTTCCTGAAACAAAGAAAAATACTCCCACACTCTTCAATCAGTGGCCACTCACTCACTCTTACCTACTCTTGGTGATATCCCTTGGAAATACAATTATCCATGAATATATATATATTTTTCCGGTTCACTTCCCAAATTGGCCCCAGTTCATCCTCTAACAAACAAAGACTAGTAAGGTGAACGCCGAATCTGGTGGGGGGTTTTTTTCCCTGGATGAACAAAATGTCACCGCGAATAGTTGATGTAGGAACGTGCTCTTTGGGTTCACAGTTAGTTAAAAGAGGAAAATACTTCCAGTATTGGGAAACATTTGGTTGCTAAAAAAATATTACAAAGGATCATGATGATAATCCTATCGGACAACTCTATGTTAGAGCTCAGATTCTGCACAGCGTAAAATCTGGATAAATCCGCTTGAATACGACTGTCAGAAGTCGGGAACAATAATGTTATTTTGTACACTCAAGTGGGCTGGTAAAATTGGAAAAAATATTTGGGTTTTGTAAGTCCAATTAAACTTATAAGTTCAAATGTTTCTCATATATCTTTGGCAAGTACACGTTTTATAAATGAAAAATCGGTATCGCTCAACCCAAGTAGAGGAACAAGTAACCCAGAAAAAACCAAAAGTGAAACAAACAAACAAAAAAACCACTGGATGCTCTTGTGATCAGGTCTGCGAAGAATATAAGAAACATTCATGGAGAACAAAATGCTACTATGAAACTACATACACACACAGACGGGGACAAGGCGATCTCTCCTCCACTCTGTCAGTCCTGATTAAACTTAAAAGGCACACGGTGTTTTCCTTTATTCCTATCAGTTAACAAAATCCGCTAGCAGCTGAGTTCAGGCCGGATGGAGTTATGCAAACTCTTCCGCCCCTGCTCGAGCCGGCAGTCAGCGTACAATGTTAATTATTATTTAATTATTCATATGCGCACTTACACAAAATATCGCCTGTCGTTAATTGCTATTAAATTTGTCGGCTTCTGTTAGTCATCATATGGTATTAAATTAATAGGCACTTATAATAAATACACAAAATGAAATATATTGTGAATTCTTTACTGTCACTATCAGACGTTTTATCCTGTAAGTCCAGTCAGCTAAAACCGTCTCTTCTCGTGTGAGAAAGCGTGTGGCGAAAATTAACAGTTTAATTATCTGGTATGAAATCGCTACACGTTATTTTATTTCACTATGTTTTTACAGCGAGAAAAATCTAAGTGAATTATAATGGTAAAAGCTAACACTTAAAAAAAAACACATTAGCCTATTTCTATTACCTGAAAATCAGAATGAAAAATCTCCACGAATGCTAATAACACATTTCCACAGAATGGTTCTAGAACTGCGTGCTTAGAGTATTCAATAATTCTGAGTGACACTGATGGCAAGTTTAAGAAAACTCAGTTTATATATCATTATATTTCTCTTATCTATAAATGTTGTTAATTTTTGCGCTACTGTGTGTAAGGTAGAATCAGAAACAGAGTTACAAGATAAAGGCTTAAGGTCGGTCTTCCGTTGGGCGTTTTCGACCGGCATCAAAAGAGTTATACGTGTAACGGGGTTCTCGAAGATTTTGCCCGCGACTCGACATCAAAGTGTACTCGGGGAATTTTAGATTTCCCTTCGTAGACTTCAAAAAGATTCTGTGTTTTTCACGTGCGGTCTGTCAGGTATCGTATGATTCTCGCGTGAGAAGACGAGGTAAACAAACCTGATTCGCTACCTGTTATAACGGACAGGTCACGAAAGTTTGTAAACACTTCGTTTGCTTGTGTTCAAAGAAAAGAGGCGGGGACGAAAAAGTAAGCTTGAGTGAGTAAAGACAGGCAGTAAATGCATGGTTTTAGCTAGCAAATCATAGAGCGCTACGCGGTTACAAAGACTGTCAGATTACTCTAGGCTCTTTTTCAATTATACGTCACAACCTGTTATTTCCTCAAATACTTATATTTATTATTTTATAGTTTAAATGCTTTTTTCAGTACCTTAATATTAGTTATTTATACAATGCATCTTTAACGTGTAGTAAAATCGCACATTTCATTTGAGCGCCCAAGTTTTAAAGACGTTAGAGTGCTTACTTCTCTAGGCAAAGGGGCCATGTTCGAAATCAAGTCACGTCGCATTCCATGTCTACCCAGCTCTTGCGTTAAGAAAAGCAGTCCGAGAGGAAGGGACCTGGTCACTCTTTCTCATAAAGCTTTGACTTAATACAGCTGAAGTCAGTAACCAGCGCTGGATTATTCATTAGGCCCCACTAGGCACGGACCTAGGGCCCCAGGCTTGCAGCAAAAATAAGCAACGGAGAAATATTGTTTTCATTAAAATGTCCAGGCCCCTAAACAATTTTAAAAAATTCAATGCATTTCATTTTTTTCCGTTCTAAAATAAATAAAGTACTGTAATAACCAAATAGTTTTTAAAAGGCAATTGGTTCAAAAAATATTGTTTAGTGTGTTTTATTGCTTTGTTTTGTTGCACACCTAGTGCTATTCAAAACTTTCAAGGAGGCAACACTGTCCCAAGGATTAGTTGTTGACGGTTCTGATAAACTAGCAATAACCCGTCAATAATGACGGAAGTAAATCAAAAACTGTAATATATTTTTAAAATATTTTTTTATTTAAAATAAAAGTTATTTGTTGACAACATTTTTTGTGTAAGTGCGTGGATTTGTTTCATAGAATGTTACCTGATAAAAAGTGTTAAAAACTTTCACGTTTTCATGATTTGTTCCTCGTGTGAGGGCGACAAAGAGCTGGCCGTGTCCGAAAACCCGTTCAGGAAGGAAAACTCCTAAGTTATCAAAAGATTGTCCTTGCGCCTTATTGATCGTCATTGCAACTGCTAAAATCACTGGGAAATGACGACGTCGCATCCTAAATGGCAAACTGCGCTCGCCCGATTCTAAGTCAATGCGAGGAATTATGACTCGTTAACGTTATTACTGCCTGTGGTAATTTATGCATCAATGGAATTCCGATGCAAGACTTTTATGACCAAACGCGTGCCATTCAATAGTCCGTTTTTTGCGTTCAGATTTCGCAATAGCATGATACACGCAGCAACCTTTAATTTCAGCAAATGCGGTGGCATTCCTGATGGGCACTGCTCGTTAAAGAAGTCGGTTGGGAAATCAACTGCGTCGTTGGGATCATCGGAAATCACGGTATCTATGCTCCAATAAACCGTTTCATTTCCAGCGAGTAGCTACAACAATAAGTCTGCAATAATTTAAATTAAAACTTTGTCTTGAAGAAACAATCAAAAACTTACATTTTAAGGTTATTTTTAACAAAATGATGAGTTAAATCCGTTTCCGGAATGAGACTGGGTTCTACAATCAAAAACTTACATTTTATTCACATATCACTATCACTCACTTTGTGTTGCACAATTCACCGACTTTTCTTCGTTGAGTGTTACTATTTTCGGGAGAGTACATATATACCCTTCAAAAGAAGTTAAGGACCATTTTTATTAAGGGTGAAAGTGAAATGAAAATGAAAAATAAAAACACAGCACTTCAAAATATAACATGACAAGCTTATCAGTGACAATCAACACTATTTTCATGACGATTGCATTAACGTGTGTAAAATGACAGCACAGCAATCAATACAACCCTCATTTTTAAAATTAATGAGAATAACACCAAAGGTCAACATTGTCAGTAGCGTGTGTGTCCTCCATTATTGGTGATACTTTCAAGGTACCGCTGTCGCATGGAAATGATGAGCTTGCGAATGAAGCATTGAGGCACTGCATGCCACTGATGCTGAAGTACCAGAAGCAGTTCATGCAGAGTTGCAGGAGATGGCTGATGTTGCTTAACTCGTCGCCCAAGCTCGTTCCAAAGATGTTCTATGGGATTCAAATCAGGACTGTTTGCAGGCAAATCCATTCTATTGACACCCGCTTCTTGCAGGAAAGCATTTACTGCACGAGAAGGGTGTGGTCTTGCATTATCATCTTAAAGGACTGCATTGTGCCCAATAACTTGCAGAACTGGGATGGCAAGAGGCTGTAGAATCTCGTCACGGTAGCGATCACCATTCAGATTCCCAATCACATGATAGAGGGGGGGTTCTGTGGAGTAAACTAATGCCTCTCCACATCATCACTGATCCAGCACCCTATCGGTTACATTCGATGACTGCAGCATCACTAAAGCGTTCACCACGACGCCTCCATACTCTGATTCGTCCATCTGTAGGCTCCAAGACAAATCGAGACTCATCCGTGAACATAACGTTAGCCCACTGTGCACGTCGCCACTGCACGTGCTGCATACACCATGCTAAACGAGCTGCTCTGTGGGCAGCAGTCAAGTGTGGTCGAATGGCTGGACGACAAGCACGAAGGTTGGCATCGTGAAGGCGATTCCGAATAGTCTGATCACTGACTACAGTGTTGGTAGCATCTCTGAGGAACTGTCTGATAACATTGGCACTTGCAGTTCTCCGTTGCAGTGCTTGCCTCTGAATTAAGCGATCTTCTCGAGGTGTAGTGACTCTAGGACGACCTGTGCGTTGCCGTTCCTCGATGATTCCAATCTGGGCAAAGCGCTGCTGCAGTCTGACAATAACTGAATGAGATACTGCAAGCCTCTGAGCGACATTTTGGACAGTAAGACCTTCCTGCAACCACGCAATGGCTCTTACTTTATCCACAACACTCAACTTTCGTCGTTGAGGCATATTGTTGTGCAATGGTTATGCAGCACTTGTGTTGCTTATAAAGACAATTTTGTGAGTACAGCTCAAGACCAACACTATAGTCTCCCACATGCATCAAGAGTTTTTTGGAATAGCAGGTATTTTTTTCATGCTCAGACATCATTAAAAACACCCACATTTTGGCGTCTCAGCAGCATTTTTTCAGCGTGCTTGCTGAGCTGAACACTAGCCACACGGTATGCTGGTGGCCCATGCAGCACGTGTTGAATGTTTGTCGTTCGAGAAAAATCAATGTCAGATTAATTGCTTATGAAATGTAATTTTTATTATTTTTGGGTCATTTTCACCTACTGGTCCTTAACTTCTTTTGAAGGGTATATATACTGAAGCACATTAAAAACGCACCACTATTATATATACTGATGCCGAGAAGCTGGCAAAAAAAAGTGTGGGAATGGATTTTCCCCGTGTTTGCCATGCGGTAGAGAGCGAATGGCTGCTGGAATGGAAAGTGCAAGATTCAACCCATGGGTGTGTGTACAGACTACATGAAAACGATGAAAGTTACACGTGCAACACGATTCTCAACAGCTATGACCCTGAAAATGTGTACGCGTTGTGGCAGTATACTCGGTATAAAAAGGCCGTTGAGACAAAACACCCAGTACATGTGCTTGAAATGCCACGACTATCTGAAAACGACCGCCAACGAGCCATTGGTATGTTGGAGACCGGAATGAGCTCGCGGCCATTGCCAGAAGGATGAATTGCCACCACAGCACTATTGTACGTCTCAATGAACGTTACGGAACCACTGGCAGTGCCCGGGATAGACTTCGGAGTGGCCAACCACGAGTTACTACCCCTGCGCAAGATCGTCATATTGTGCTGAGTCACCTAAGGAATTGACTCTCCCGGCAAGTCAAACAGCAAGAGCAATAGTGGGTAGACATGGGCAAGTCTCTTGAATGACAGTCATACGACGACTCAGAGATACAGGCCTTACTGCAAGACGACCTTATGTTGGGCCAAACTTGACTCACAGACATCGTTAGTAGCGCCTGCAATGGGCAGAGCAACATATCAGATGGACTAGACTGCAGTTGAATGCTGTCCTATTCACAGACGAGAACAGATTCAACATATCCTTTGCAGATGGACGTATGCGGATTTAGCGACGGTGTGAAGAGCGCTTTGCAGATTGCTGTGTCAACCGATTTCGAGGTGGCAGTATTCACATTTGGGGAGGATTCAGTTTTCACCATCGCTTGCCTCTTCACGTCTTCCGTGGAAATGTTAATGCTGTGACATATCGAGATGAGGTTCTGGATGCACTGGTTGCTCCTGCGTTCACAATTTATCCAGACTTGCAGCTTCTCCAGCAGGATAACGCACGTGCATTTTTTTGTATTTTTGGTTTTCTCCCTTGCCTGCACAGAATGCAATGAATTTCATAACAATCAAATGTACAAATTAATGACCAGCATGGATTCATAGGAAAATGAATAAAGATTCCAAATATGTAAACTTGTACACACTTATATTTACATTTCACACTCTGTTCCTGGATTATACAGGTGGTGCGTTTTTAATGTGCTTCAGTATATATAAGGGAAACAATAAAATTAATGTCTAACTTTCAGCCACAGCTGCATCCATTAGAAGTGACTGACGTACAAACGGCGAGAATTATAGAGTTTGATGATTCCAAAGTGTGCATTTGTGAAAAGGTTTGTTTATTTTTAAATAACGTGTTTGATTAGAATTTTAAATTTACGTTCTCATGAAGCAGGAAAAACTAAATTCGCTTGCTTTACTTTGTGTGGAAGCGGATATGCTTCATTGTATCGATTTTGATAAAATAATCAAATATTTTGCAATAAAAAAAATCAAGAAAACGGTTATTCAAAATATTTCTCTTTGATTTTCTAATGTTTGTGTGGATTTATTAATTGTTTTTTTAACATATTATTATATATTAATAAAAACATTTATGTGAAACCAATTAGCTTTTTTTTTCTAGTTGTACCTTTTAAAAGATTGTAGAGAGGCCCTAAAATATCTTAATAGCCTAGGGCCTCTGGAGTTCTTAATCCAACCCTGTCCAGAATGCTGCACTAACCTATGGCTATACTTACTACATAACGACCCTTACCGTTTTTTTAAACGTATCATTTATATAATACTAATTTTGCTTCTTATTCAGAGCAGAAATATACAAAGGTTGAATGTCTATTTTCTGCATCCCGTATAACAGGAGAGAGAAAAAAAGTGTGCGTTCGACAATGAGCACTGGGAACGACAAATGATCTAAATATACAAGTACAGGTTCATAAAGAAATTAGAAAGTAAAGTTTCGATATTATTTTGAGACATCATTAGAGATAAAATAACGTGATTGATTAGAATTTTAAATTTACGTTCTAATGGCACAGGAAAAACTAAATTCGCTTGCAAGTTGGGGAAGACATTTACGTTCAAAGTGGATTTTGAAATTGATGGGATTTCCTTAGAGCTTAACTTTTTATTTTATTTCTCTCCCTTTCTTTCCTTGTTCATTTGAGAATTCGGCCGAAGGGAAGCATAGTGAACTGGAGTCTGCCATATTGGTCTTTTTTTGGCAAGTGGCTATGATTACGAACAATAGTATGTAATTACGGCGTTTACACGGTTAGGCCTACGTACGAGATGATATATATATATAAATGCGAAGGTATATACTTGGGGCAATTTTTTATGGCATTGTGAAGGGAGGGTTGCGCGGAGGGAGGGGGGGAGAGCAGGTTAGGGTTGGAGGCGGTGGCAACACTGGTGCGGAGCGTGAGGGGGGAGGGGAGGTTAGGGTTAGGTCAATGTGTGCATTTTTCGTTGTTAACGGAATTTTTTTTTGGGGGGGGGGGGGGGGCGGGGGGGTTAGTGTTATGTCTATGTCTGCATTTTCGTTTTAGAACACGTCTGTTATCATTTTGACACATAATTTTGCTGCATTTCGCGCGCTAACTTTGCCCCAAAATCCGACCCTTTTTCGAGCTTGCACCGTTGAAAAAAACACAAAAAATCCTATAAACCGAGGAGTTTGCACTCACGGTCAAGCAGAAATAGGGCGGGGATGTTCGGATTAGCGTCAGCGTTAATGTTGGGTATTTTACATTGTGTCGAAGTGACACGGTTACGTTTCAATTACTTTCGGGCAAAATGGCGGACCTTGTTCTACTATCCTTCCCATTTACCCGAGAATTCAATTTTCTTTAATTGTTATAGCACATTTGTCAAAATGCGCTCTTACGTTACTGCTGTTCTAGATCACTATAACTTTTATGTATCGTCTTTTTTTTAAATGTGGACACTTATCAATCAGTCAATCCCCTTCAGCTCCACAAGAAGTATGGGCCTTCAACAAACACATATCTATTACTCCTGTCCAGTGCCGTCAGCTCAAAGTCTTTCCATGGCTTCATCATCGTATAAATGTATCCCACCAGCTCTCTTCTCTCTGTGTTTTTCGGTCTATCTCTACTTCTCTAGCCCGGGGGATTCCAGAATAAGTAAAAAAAAACAGGTTGTCTGGTAAAATTAAAAGAATTAGAACCCTACCCACCACAAAAATATTTATAGAATGTGTGATTCCTATATACACACATTGGGATTCTCGCCGGTGCTACGGAGTTCGTGCACTGTGATGAGATCCTCCTTGTGTGATCTAAGGGAAGAGATCGGAGCACTGATGGAGTTGTCCGTGTGCAATGAAGACCAAAACCAAACCAAAGTTTGTCATATGTAGTTCATGTGAGTCTCTTACGAGTCAACGAAGGAATAAGATCACTCCTCCTCCAGGCATGTCGTACAAGGCGACTAAAATGAGGTTGTGCGTGAGGCTGCCACTTTTATCATGTAAGACAAATTGCTTCAGAAACCACTGCGCAAAGGCATGTGAAATCTTTGTGGAAGCTTCCTGCACCGGGACTAGTTGTAGTGGTGACTCCATGTTTCACGGGTAGCTTGAAGTCCCCTTGTGTACGTATATACGAAGAAACTGTATATGACTTGGTACACCTATACGTGACTTAACGTTATAAAGCTTAATCGAAAAGTCACTGCGCACCTACTAATCCTGACACACTCTCTTTCTAATAGGAACAAATAAGAAGGAAGAAATTAGGGCAGACCTTTAACAAGAGGCGGGACGCAGATGGCTCTTAATAATAATACGTACACAGTAGATCAATAAACGCGTGTATTTGATTTGGGTATTGGTAAGTGCACGGTGACTTTTTGATCATCCAGTATTTTCAACTAACCTCTATCATTAGTTCCCTTAGTGCAGACAGCCTATGATAACGTGTCTGAGGTTGTCTCCCATTAGAACTCTTCATATCCAATAACCACGAATAAAGGCAGGGGAAGCTATATCACGTTTTCACAGTGAGAAGATGGATGTCGAAAAAATCCACGCTGAGCTTATACGAAGTATTGCATCAAGCCATTTTAGCTGCTGAAGAAAAGCCTCACACAAACGCACTTACACACATGTGGCTTTATAAAGAAATAGACTAAGGACAGGGTCATTATGTGCCAGATAAGGGCTTTGAGAGATGTTTTACAATGGAGTACCAATCTGAGGAGGTGACATTCGACGAGATACAAGAGAAAAAAACTTCGAGACAAACGCTTAATTAAGGAGTCGACTTGGCACACCAGAGTAGCCCAACATCACGATTCACCATGTGGTGAAACATGTTGAGAACCCAGCATTGCACACTAAGCTTGGTGGGGTCGCTTGAACCCCACACTTAACTTTGGCTTTTGTCTGGTTTGCTGCTTGCAGGAGGATCTCGCAACGAATAGATGGCAAACGAAGGGAGCTGAGAGGTGGCTCTGAGTAGGACGTGACTATTCCTTGGGAGAGCCCAGAATCAGAGCACAGTATCTTAGTCCTGCATATTTGGAGAGCACTCATGGATGGCTAGGAATGCGCTATGCTTGTCGTAAATTTTGAGAAGATAGGACTGAGATATTTATGGTCACGTACTAGCAGAGGTGATAGTGATAGCTATGTGAGAGGACGGTGTAAGAAATAGTTCCTGTTTCACGAGGAGAAATGGTGAAAGAGAAAGAACCGTCTTGGATTGAGTAATTGCTCTAATCCAGCCTATCTTTTACGACTCTATTTAAAGTAGACGCACTTTCTCACTTGGTACAGATTCAAATTACACTACCCTCACGTATACACAATTTTGTGACAGAAATACGTACAGACGTGAAAACAGATAACTATGGATCACATATAAGGGCAGGGGTTTTGACCAACACTATAGCTTAAGGTTTATTTAGTTTATTTTCACTAGAAATATCACAACATCAAGAAAAGCATCATATCAATAAATTTATTTTACATAAGAGAAATGAAAATTTAAATCTAATAGGCCCTCCCTCTTGTATAAGGAAACTAGGAAAGATCCCAACAGAGGTGATTAACCCAAAACAGGATTAAATTAATTAACAATGGGAGTAAGGAACAGTCGGGACGAGTAAAGACTAAGTCCTTAATTTAACCTATCCAGAGAACACTCAGATTAGTGAGAGATAAAAAATAAAAGAAGAAGGTATATTAGTGGTAACTTAAGAAATAAGTTTCTTTCTTTCCGTTCCCTCACCACACACATACTGTGGCCCACTTTCAGATTTGCTTACCCAACTGTCGACGCTGCATACATTCCATGGCATTTAAATCAAGGTGGTACTGTCCTGGAACTTTATAAGTTAAGAGATTTTCCAGGGTGGTCTAGCCTCCAGTGGCTGTGACTCTCTCTGTCGTAATGAACTGTGTAAAAACAGAATGTTACTCTTAGGCTGTTCTCAGAGGGAAATAACAGAGTATGACCCGCGAATTCTCTCGAGTATAATTCCGTGGTAAGAAAACTTTACTGCCAAATGGTTTAGAAAAAAATAGTGCTGTAAGTACTGCCACATCAGGCCAGTAATATTTATATGTATCTAGATGGAAAAATCTTCTGGTATAGTCCCGTTCCAGTTATCATTTAAATTTTAAATTGTAGTGTTCTGGTTATTTAACCACTGTCATGGATGGAGAAGGTAGATCGCTGTCGTGGAATATTCTAATCCACATATATAAATTATCAAGTAAATATAAAGCCTAATAAATACATAAAATTAATAAAGAGAAGAGCAATGGAAAAATAACAGTGCTGTCACAAGGAATGTACTCGAAATCCCCCTTGTTTTCTGCTTCGTCTGCAAATTGTAACGCTTTCACGTTGATAGTAAAGCTTACTGTATTATTACCCGCCTTCTTCAATGAAACGTGTGCTGTATTTCTTGGAAAAACATTGAGAGGCCCTGCGTAATGACCTAAATTAATCCTAACATTAATTATACTGCGTTACCAAAACGAAAGACAGATGGACAAAAGGATAGCGGGAAGGGAGAGGCAGAAAGCCGAACACTAAACACGCTTCGCGCGATACACAAATGCTGCCATCACGCGTGTAAGACTACATGCACTAACTTTTTTTTCAGACGGACAGTGATAAAATACATTACCCATCCCAGAGTTAGTTTTAAAATCACAAAAAACGCTTATTAGGAAAGATAACAATAGATGGGTTTACGGTTGAAAACATAACAGTACCCAGACAGCACATCTTCGAAACAGGAGGTAGAAAATACATATTTTGAACGCAGCCACTTAGCGCTTTTAAATTTGGATATTTGGGTTCCTTAGGGTTTACTGACAAAGAATATGTAAAACGTTACGCAAATAGTCTAGGAATTAACAAGTTATAACCAAAATAAAATATTGGGGATGCCTGACAGCATGAAATCATTTCTGCTCATAAAATTTTTTTATAACGTGTTTGAAAAAAAACCTTACGTTACATAAATAGCCTACCATGTAAACTCCAAATTGATTGGAGCGCAACAAATGAAAGCCTAACCACGATTGGTCGGGCTATAAATACTATCTTGGTTGTTGGGGGAGACGGGAAAAGGTAACATTTTTTCAAACACTTGTCGAAACGGGGCCTCATTGGCTAGACTCGCTGATATAATCACTTAGGAGCGTTAGTTCGAAACCACTTGTTTAAATAAGCTTGATAAAGCGACAGTGCGTTGAAGCCAGCTCACATTTTTGCTAAAATAAAAGCCTGGAACATAAGCAGATGGGAATTTGTGCCAGTAAATGTGCCAGAATTCATTGCTAATCAACGTATCTGTGTTTATTTCCATGAAATTGTGGTAAGCTTGAACCATTCAGTATCTTTTAATGAAAATTGAATGTAAATTGTGAATTTATGCCTGTATATATATGTGTAGTTCAGTGGCAAACAGGAGATAAAGCCTATAATGCTCCAGCCTGAACAGAGGGTGTCGGAGGGAAGTAAAACGGCATGGAATGGCCAAATAGTACACTGACACCTGGATGATTGATTAGACAGAAATAATGCTGGAAGTGCAGAGGCGTGGTAACCATTAAGGAGGTAAATACTGGTATAAAGTATTTCAGATGAAGCTGACAGTTGGCCTAACGCTCTGAACTCAATGTTTGTGTTGTATTGTGATCAGTGTAAAAGAGAATATAAATTAGTTATGAAGTAGAAGGTACATCCTTCTTGTTTTCAGGGACCGTGGTCTTGATGGTACTGAGCAGCACCTGGTCAGAGCTTTGCTGAATCCAGAGTCGGACAGCATACTCCTTGGTCTTTTTAGCTATCAGTGAGGTGTCTCCAGAGCCCAGGGGAGAATTCGAGCAGAGGAGTCCTTTCCTGCCACCATCACTCAAGATAAGCAGATTTGGCCAGCTGAGCTCAACATTATGTCCCCTCATCTTGAAATAACTTTGTAAAAATAACATTCAGAGGGGAATTTAATTGTCTTAATATCAGGAACTGAGAACATCTCCAATACTAGTCCCTAAAGACAAACTATTGAAGTCATGATGACAAATACCAACAGAGCTTGAACAAAACAAAACCAGTATTACCTCATTTTACTACTACACAACTGACACACATAGGATATTTGTAATAATATATGTCACTACTATATTCATATTGGTAAATTCTGTACATATAATTTGTAATTTAAATTGATTGTGATTCCTGGTTCCCTTGTAGTTGAATCAGGACACATATTCATTCATGCCAGTAATGAATACATATTGTTATTTGAAAAGTTTATCAGTGACTCTTTTAAGATATCCTTGTAGAGTGTTATATGTATGTGAGTGTCACAGTGTTGTCAAGTGTAGTGGAATAAATTAAATTGTTTTATTCTCGGAGACGTCTGTTGTTGTTTATGACTTACACTTCATCATACACATACCCTAGACACATAACGTAGTCATCACACTATTCCAGAATAATTCTGACTGAGATATATAGATATGTGGTAGCAAGTAAGGTTATCTATAATACACTACTCTTAATAGATATAGATACCTTCACAGCTGATCTCAGTCAGTACACTAAGTCCCCTATAAATATTTATAACATCCCACTTCACCACATATATTGGGGTCTCGCTCTTGGGATTTTGAATCTTTCCCTATTAAAAATATTGGGGGTAATTCACTTCAGGGAATATAAGAATTAAAAGGTATCCTTGGGTGGAATTAAATAAGGTTGAGCTCACGGTGCCTGTGTTGTCCATTAAATATATTTAGAGATTAAATTGTTGGTTAGACATTGTAGAAATTTACCTGATAGACAATGGCGGACCTGGCCAAGTTTCGATCTGCTGCTGTTCAGACTGCAAAAGAGTTAGGATTAGATGGGCAAGTTATGGTTGCCTATGTCACGACGGAATGTGACAAATTTATTGAACGCGAAGAAAGAAGATTAGAAAAAAGAAGCCGAAAGAAGGTTAGAGGCTGAAAGGGAAATTAAGAAGTTACAGTTTGAAGCTGAGGCTGAGACTAAG
Organism: Oreohelix idahoensis; assembly: GCA_024509875.1. Classification (NCBI taxonomy): domain Eukaryota; kingdom Metazoa; phylum Mollusca; class Gastropoda; order Stylommatophora; family Oreohelicidae; genus Oreohelix; species Oreohelix idahoensis. The sequence continues at coordinate 56,722 of JAMPIV010001522.1, forward strand.
AGGTTGCAGATTGAGGCTGACAAAGAGGCTAAGAAATTGGAAGCAGAAGAAAGAAGATTGACTGCAGAAAGAGAAGACAAGAAATTAGCTGCAGAAAGGGAAGAGAGGAAATTAGCTGCAGAAAGGGAAGCAGAAGATAAAAGATTACAAAGGGAACATGAGTTACGACTAAGGGAGTTTGAGTTTCAGGGCCATGCTCCTGAAAATGGTGCCAGTCCCTTTGCCTCTGATGCCACTGCTAGCCAAGGAGCCTCAACCTCAGCTATGAATTTTCATTTAGATCATTTTGTTGAGAAAGACGATGATATAGAGAGTTACCTAAATAGGTATGAACTATTAGCTACCACGTATGGGTTAGAGAGAGAAAGGTGGAGCTTAAAGTTATCTCAGGGACTTCGTGGGGCAGCTTATGAAGTTTTTGCAAAAATGAGCAGAGGTGATCAGGAAAATTATGACATGCTAAAGCAGGCTCTTTTGTTAAGGTATGAAAAGAATGCAGAATTTTATAGGAAAAAATTTAGGAATGCTAAACTACTGTCAGGTGAAACCTATCACCAGTTCTCTGCACGAATAGAGACATACTTGGAGAAATGGACTTCTCTGGGGAAAACCCAAGATCTTAAGGAAATGGTCCTTATAGAGCAATTAAGAGAGTCCATGGCTCCAGACCTGAGAAAGTTTCTCATGGAACAAGGTGCAGAGAGGCTGGGTGAGTTGCTAAATGTTGCTGAAAGGTATCAAGCAGCTCAAGCAGAGGTAACAGGTAATAAAAAGAAACAGGTGGACAACTTTAGGGCACCACAGAACTTTAATAAATTTGATCCTAAGGATCAAAATAAAGGTAAGCACCAATTTGATAGGCCACGGTATGACAATAAAAATAAATTCCCACAATTCGATGAAAGGAAATATGATGAAAGAAAATCTTTCAACCAAGGAAAAAGGTGGTGTAAGAATTGTCAGATGGACAATCATGACACTGACCGTTGCAGAAGGAAACCTGTGTATATGGCAACCCTTCAGGTCAGGTCGACCTCAAGACAGGAGGAGGATATTATGTTAGATACCACTCCAGAAGAGATGAGGAAGGCACAGGCTGGGGATAAAACACTCAAGCCTTGTTTCAGAAAATTGTCAACTTGTCATACAACTCCAGGCAAGGGAGATTTTTACATGAAAAACAAGTTGATGTATAGGAGACTGGAGCTAGATCCAAAGGTCAGGGACAGCTGGTACTTCCTAAAAGATATAGGGCAGACTTAATAAGGAGCCTACATGTGAAACCAGATGGGGACCATGAGAAGATAGGTACCATCATTCAAAAGGTGGCTCACAATTATTATTGGCCCAAAGCAAGATGGGACATTGAGAATTTTGTAGAAAGGTGTAGCATAGCACATGAGGGAACACCCACAAGTGGGAACATGGATCAGGACCTGGACACGCCCCGGGGCAAAATTAGGCCTGATAATAAAAAGAAATATAGATTTGATAAAGTGGACCAAATGGAATGGGAAGCCCCTTTTCACGGACAAGCTTCACTTAACTGTTTTACAATGGCCACTATGCGGAGAGTGCAAAAACATGTCTTACCCCAGGATAAGCCGACAATCCCTCAATCGGACTTAAACCAACTGGAGGAAGAAGATGTAGAGAGGAAATCTCTCATCAAGAATTTTAAGTGGGGAGAAAGCCCCAAAAGAAAAATTGGTAGCGGTCGTTTTGTGAATGATAATTCTGGGAGGAAAAATCATCACTATAAAGCTTCGAGTGGAAGAGACCATACCGGTGCATGGACAAATAGGTCCACACAATTAAAGGTCCATATGTAGCTATGTTAAGAACGTGGACTGATGAAAAGGCAGAGGAAAACATTACATCTTCATACCAATATGTGAATGAGCTGACCACTCTGTTAAAAACTGGCTGGAAACTTGCCAATGAAAATTTGAAACAAGCCAGGAAGAAACATGCTGCCTATTATAACAGGAAGGCGAAAGACAGAAATTTGGCTGTGGGAGAGAAAGTACTGCTTCTTTTGCCTGGGAGTCAGAATAAGTTACAAATTGGATGGCAGGGTCCATATACAGTTTTAGAGAAGGTGTCTAGAACAAATTATAAGATAGATAAGAAGGGGAAAGAAAAAATCTATCATGTGAATCTCCTGAAGAAATATTTGGAAAGAGAAGATCAGGAAGAGACACACTTGTTGACCTTGTCCATCGCCATGGAGATGAAAAAGGAACCACTTTCATCATTTGAATATCCATTACACCCCTGTGAGACAGCAGCACAGGTGAAAATCAGTACACATTTAACGAAAACTCAGAAAGAGAGAGTGCAACAGGTTCTAAATAATCATGCAGAGGTGTTAACAGACCGACCAGGGCATACAAACCTATTGGAATATGATATGAAACTCATAGACTCCACACCTGTCTGTATGAAACCATATTCGATTCCGTTTGCTAAGGAAAAAGCTTTGAAGGAAGAGATAGACTATCTGTTGAAGGAAGGAATTATTTCGCACAGTGAGTCTTCGTATAGCTCCGGTGTTGTACTCTTAAGGAAGCCCTCTGGAGAACATAGACTCTGTATAGATTACAGGAGACTGAATGCTATTACAGAAGGACAGGTGGATCCATTGCCGGATACAAATCAGCTGTTTGCCAGACTAAATAAAGCTAAATATTTCTCAAAAGTGGATCTGAGTAAAGGATACTATCAGATTCCAGTAAAGCCTGAGGTTAGACCATACCTAGCTTTTAGTACCTCAGAAGGACACTATGAGTTTAATAGATTGCCATTTGGATTGAAGAATGCGTCTAGTGTCTTCTCTAGAATGATGAGAAAATTATTGGATCCTCTGAATAATCCCTGTATAACAAATTTTATGGATGATATCCTTATAGCAACAGAAACATTTGAGGAACACATTGACTCTCTGAACATGCTGTTTGATCGACTTAGGGAGGCAAATTTAACAGCCCGACCAACCAAATGTTGCGTTGGATGTAAAGAATTGGAATTTTTGGGACACACAGTTTATCAGGGAAACATGACCCCTGACCCAAAGAATTTAGAGAAACTACAGAAAGCCCCGAGACCACAAACCAAGAAGGACGTGAGATCCTTTGTCTCATTATGTGGTTTCTACCAGAAGTATATCAAAAACTTTAATTCCATATGTGCACCTTTAACGGAATTGACACGTAAAGGACATCCAGATCGCATTACATGGACACCACAATGTGAAATGACTTACCAAGAATTGAAGGAAAAGCTCACAAGTAAACCCATTTTGAAATTACCTGACTTAAGTCAAGAATTCATAGTAAGGACGGATGCAAGTAATATTGGGTTAGGTGCAACTCTACTACAGAAATCAGATGCATTGGATGGGGAATTAAGCCCAGTGGCATATGCTAGCAGAAAGTTGAATAAAGCTGAAATCAACTACTCAACTAGCGAAAAAGAATGTCTTGCAGTAATATGGGCAATAAAGAAATTCAATATTTATCTATATGGGAAGGCATTTAAGTTGCAAACAGATCACAAACCTTTATCGTTTCTAGCACAGGCTAAGCATGAGAACTCTAGGTTACTCCGATGGTCTTTGCTTCTGGCTCCATATAATTTTAGCATCGAGTATATATCTGGAAAAACCAATTTGGGAGCTGATTTTTTAAGCCGCCATCCGTGTGATGAGAATCACCGTAAACCCCAGAAATAATAATAAATTTCTCTATGTGTATATAGAATAAAGGACTGACATATAATGTCTGTTTTAAGAGGGGAGGTGTCGTGGAATATTCTAATCCACATATATAAATTATCAAGTAAATATAAAGCCTAATAAATACATAAAATTAATAAAGAGAAGAGCAATGGAAAAATAACAGTGCTGTCACAAGGAATGTACTCGAAATCCCCCTTGTTTTCTGCTTCGTCTGCAAATTGTAACGCTTTCACGTTGATAGTAAAGCTTACTGTATTATTACCCGCCTTCTTCAATGAAACGTGTGCTGTATTTCTTGGAAAAAACATTGAGAGGCCCTGCGTAATGACCTAAATTAATCCTAACATTAATTATACTGCGTTACCAAAACGAAAGACAGATGGACAAAAGGATAGCGGGAAGGGAGAGGCAGAAAGCCGAACACTAAACACGCTTCGCGCGATACACAAATGCTGCCATCACGCGTGTAAGACTACATGCACTAACTTTTTTTTCAGACGGACAGTGATAAAATACATTACCCATCCCAGAGTTAGGTTTTAAAATCACAAAAAACGCTTATTAGGAAAGATAACAATAGATGGGTTTACGGTTGAAAACATAACAGTACCCAGACAGCACATCTTCGAAACAGGAGGTAGAAAATACATATTTTGAACGCAGCCACGTAGCGCTTTTAAATTTGGATATTTGGGTTCCTTAGGGTTTGCTGACAAAGAATATGTAAAACGTTACGCAAATAGTCTAGGAATTAACAAGTTATAACCAAAATAAAATATTGGGGATGCCTGACAGCATGAAATCATTTCTGCTCATAAAATTTTTTTTATAACGTGTTTGAAAAAAACCTTGCGTTACAGAAATAGCCTACCATGTAAACTCCAAATTGATTGGAGCGCAACAAATGAAAGACTAACCACGATTGGTCGGGCTATAAATACTATCTTTCGTTGTTAGGGGAGACGGGGAAAGGTAACATTTTTTCAAACACTTGTCGAAACGGGGCCTCATTGGCTAGACTCGCTGATATAATCACTTAGGAGCGTTAGTTCGAAACCACTTGTTTAAATAAGCTTGATAAAGCGACAGTGCGTTGAAGCCAGCTCACATTTTTGCTAAAATAAAAGCCTGGAACATAAGCAGATGGGAATTTGTGCCAGTAAATGTGCCAGAATTCATTGCTAATCAACGTATCTGTGTTTATTTCCATGAAATTTTGGTAAGCTTGAACCATTCAGTATCTTTTAATGAAAATTGAATGTAAATTGTTAATTTATGCCTGTATATATATGTGTAGTTCAGTGGCAAACAGGAGATAAAGCCTATAATGCTCCAGCCTGAACAGAGGGTGTCGGAGGGAAGTAAAACGGCATGGAATGGCCAAATAGTACACTGACACCTGGATGATTGATTAGACAGAAATAATGCTGGAAGTGCAGAGGCGTGGTAACCATTAAGGAGGTAAATGCTGGTATAAAGTATTTCAGATGAAGCTGACAGTTGGCCTAACGCTCTGAACTCAATGTTTGTGTTGTATTGTGATCAGTGTAAAAGAGAATATAAATTAGTTATGAAGTAGAAGGTACATCCTTCTTGTTTTCAGGGACCGTGGTCTTGATGGTACTGAGCAGCACCTGGTCAGAGCTTTGCTGAATCCAGAGTCGGACAGCATACTCCTTGGTCTTTTTAGCTATCAGTGAGGTGTCTCCAGAGCCCAGGGGAGAATTCGAGCAGAGGAGTCCTTTCCTGCCACCATCACTCAAGATAAGCAGATTTGGCCAGCTGAGCTCAACATTATGTCCCCTCATCTTGAAATAACTTTGTAAAAATAACATTCAGAGGGGAATTTAATTGTCTTAATATCAGGAACTGAGAACATCTCCAATACTAGTCCCTAAAGACAAACTATTGAAGTCATGATGACAAATACCAACAGAGCTTGAACAAAACAAAACCAGTATTACCTCATTTTACTACTACACAACTGACACACATAGGATATTTGTAATAATATATGTCACCACTATATTCATATTGGTAAATTCTGTACATATAATTTGTAATTTAAATTGATTGTGATTCCTGGTTCCCTTGTAGTTGAATCAGGACACATATTCATTCATGCCAGTAATGAATACATATTGTTATTTGAAAAGTTATCAGTGACTCTTTTAAGATATCCTTGTAGAGTGTTATATGTATGTGAGTGTCACAGTGTTGTCAAGTGTAGTGGAATAAATTAAATTGTTTATCCGTCTGTTGTTGTTATGACTTACACTTCATCATACACATACCCTAGACACATAACGTAGTCATCACACTATTCCAGAATAATTCTGACTGAGATATATAGATATGTGGTAGCAAGTAAGGTTATCTATAATACACTACTCTTAATAGATATAGATACCTTCACAGCTGATCTCAGTCAGTACACTAAGTCCCCTATAAATATTTATAACATCCCACTTCACCACAATCGCACAGGGTCACAAAAATCAGATTTCACAAACAATGTCTGGATGTTTAGGAACATAATACCGTAGTGCCAAAAGACATAAGACCATAAATCCCGCTGGATCGCAAGGGTATGACCAGCTTATATGTAAAAAATAGATAAACATGTAATCATACTATAATCATACCCTAACACACGCGTTATTAAATTAAATTTAACTCCACAAGTGTCTAGCTAATCTCATCGCTTTTAACACTAGATATAAACACTAGTCACTTAAAATGTACACATGATGAAAATAAAAAAAAATGGTATCTCGACAATTATCAATCGCCTAGCGTCTTATAATTATTTAAGTCTCTCTTACTGGGGAATAACAAGAAATTAAATTACGTTTACGGCTGGAGAAAATTTAGCTATAAGTTTATTTAATACGTTATTCAACTTAACAAAGAATCCCAGTGAAATATAATGAAAAACTTTAACGATTAAATCACTCAAAGTTCTAATATATATATATATATTATTACCGCAACACAAGAAAATGAACTCTCTACGAATATAAGTAATTCTCTATAAAAAAAAAACTCCAAGATGTCGAGCTAGAATATCAACACTTCCTGAGGCAGACTTATAACTGAATTTTTAAGAGATGGGTATATATATTAAATAGGTAGAAATTCGCTAGTCAGTGCTAGATATAGCGCCTTCGCCCAGATTTTGTGGAATTCTGCGGTCGCTTATTGAATCAAAGTTTTATTTCACACTTATGCCGACCGCAGACTCTTCGCAAGCGAACGGACTTGCTTTTGATCAGGCGTCTCTCACTGTAGCTAATTAAGCTCCGAACAAACGGATGTGAGGGGGGGGGGGATAAACTGTGATTATCTCCCCTTTCCTCAGATTAATTCCCCCTGACCAATGTACCTACAAAAAGTTCGACTTTTGATTTATCGCCCTTGATTTTACCATTAGACGACTCATTCTCTGATCTGTCACTATTTCAGCGATTGCCCAGTCGTTCGCGTGATAATACAGTTAACGGCTCTGGACTAGCTAATAGGTCTTTTTGTAAACATTCCTAGTGTCTGTAAGACAAAGAGAAAAAGAAAATAGGCGTGGCTAAAATAGAAATAAGCCCGATTAGCGAAAGGCCTGGCTTATGCGTAATTTAACTTGCATGCTTAATTAGGAAGCCTGTGGGAAACCACGTTTGAGCGATTTGGTTGAAAAAGAATGAGGGGTGCCGATGAGAATAAAGTGGATCGATGAAGGTGCTCAATTTTCATGTCACAATGCTACATCCCTTCCATCCCAGGCTGAAACCAGATGCGAGGATCCTTTAGACATACGTCAAACCAGAACAGAATACCCGAGAAAGAAACTGGAGACCATACCTCCCATCTTAACAAAGTTTCGGAGCAGTAGAAAAGTCACAGGAAAAAAACCTAGATCTACCATGTCGATGATGCCAAGGATTCTTCATTTTGTCATTGACTGCTGGACAACGACAGTCTCGGCAGCTCTAATCAAACAACATCAACAACAACAACATCAACAACAACAACATCAACAACATCAACAACATCAACAACAACAACAACATCATCAACAACAACAACAACAACAACAACAACATCCACAACATCAACAACAACAACATCAACAACAACATCATCAGCAACAACAACAACAACATCAACAACAACAACATCAACAACAACAACATCAACAACAACAACATCAACAACAACATCAACAACAACAACATCAACAACAACAACATCAACAACAACATCAACAACAACAACATTCTATTGGGTCTGAAAAAAAGTAGAGAAAACACAAAGAGTGTGCCATTAAATGTGACAAATTATGCTCAAATGCAACTGAACGAACTGCGGGTGAAGTACACTAATACTGAAGATTTCTTGCAAGGGGACCAGCTGCGACAGAGGTAGGTTTTACGAGTCATAAGAAGCGAAAAAGGAATGATGATGATGATGAGGATCCTTAAGAAATAATATGAACCACTTTCTTTCTTGCTCTTACCCCATGCTTCTTCTGTCTGACCCAGCTGTTTTAAAACGTTGGCATTTTCTCAGCTAGTCTTTTTCTCTTTTGTGTTTTTCTTTAAATTGGCAATGAAATGTAACTATTACAACTCCTGAGATTAATAGATTGAATATACGGGTAATTATTTACTGACAATTTCTTATGTCAGAATCAGAAAGACAGAGAGAGAGAGAGAGAGAGAGAGAGAGAGAGAGAGAGAGAGAGAGAGAGAGAGAGAGAGAGAGAGAGAGAGAGAGAGAGAGAGAGAGAGAGAGAGAGAGAGAGAGAGAGAGAGAGACCGACAGAGAGAAAGAGACAGACAGAGAGAGAAAGAGACAGACAGAGAGAGACACAGAGAGAGACAGAGAGGCAGACTGATACATAGAGAAAGACACAGAGACAGAGAAAGCAGGCGACAGAGAAATAAAGAGAAATAGGGACAGAAAGAGAGAAATTGAGAGAGTGATAGAGAGCGACAGAGACAAAGAAACAGACAGAGCGACAGAGACATAGAAAGCAAGACAGAGAGAGAGACAGACATACACAGAGACAATGAGAGAGTGACATAGAGCGTTAGAGACATAGAGAGAGGGAGACATATAGAGAGTCAGAGTCATAGAAAGACAGACATAGAGAACAAGACAGAGCAGACAGAGGCACAAAGAGACAGAGGGTGACACAGAGAGAGAGCGTGACATAGAGAGGCACTCTGATACATATAGAAAGGCTGATGTATAGAGAAGGACAGAGAGGCAGGGACATAGAGATAGACAAAAAAGAAAGAGACATTCACAGAGACATTGAGAGAGTGACAGAAAGCGTCAGAGACATAAATACAGAAAGACAGAGACATAGAGAGAAAGACGTGGAAATAAAGAGAGACGCAGAGAGAGAGACATAAATAGACACGAATGAATGAGAAAATCAAGCTATACTTCTATACTGTCTTACCACAAATCTCAACACAGAATGGTAGGACGCGACGTCGTGAGGTGTCCAGGGCTGCTTAGGAATGTAATAGGGGACGTACTCACGTCACGCGAATGTCCTTAGAAGGGAAGGTCGGAAGCGGATCTTACTAAACACACCGGACCTAATCAGATTATCATGTCACTCAACCTCAGCCCCCCACTGCCACTTCAATTAGGTCAGGATCCACGTAATGCCAATCTTCCTGCCTCCTCGGCTTGTGCGCATTTTCAAGTTTATGTGAAGATGACGCTGAGGGAGTAAAAGATTTTTGTTTTTGTTTAATTTTTTGTTTGTATTTATTGAAAAGGGTTGGGGAGGGGGGGGGGTGTAAGGAAAAAAGGGGGGGGGGGGAGAAAAAATAGTAAGAGAAGATAAAAAAGCATGGATTGGTTGAGGATTATTGAACAGTTATTTGTTTTATAGCCACTTTTATTTAAGTTCACCAGCGGTTTATATATTTGTCGTGACTCAAATCGTTGTTGCTCAAAATATCTGTTACATTTATATAGTTTGTGACCGATATGACGAATTACTGATTAATGGTAATTGCTCACCCAGTTCTATTCGATGTAATAAAACGTCTGGAAAATGTATTTATTTATTGTGTTTTGTTTAAGTGCATTTGTTTACAGCAAGAAAAGTGGATCCCTAAAACGTGTTTTTTTGTTGTTGTCCTTTACCATTTAATTAACTTACAACAATTATATTTTATGTACTTTAACAGTAATGAATTCAGAGATACTGTCTTAGGCGATCCTTTGAATACCATGGAAACAAACGATTCCTAATCAGAAGTAATTAAATATGCAGACATTAACATTCTTAATTTAACAAAATGATGAAGTAATTATTTAAAATTTGTGAGACAAAATCGGTATCCACAAACCGAGATTTAAATTTCTTTTTTATAAAGTGAAATAATCAAGTCAAAATGCCGAATTACAATCGTTGAAATATACCAGAATCGGAGCTACTCTGAGCAGTTATTTTCAAAGTAACTGCCAGTGGTTGCTTAAAAAACGCTATTTTAAGCATTTCTATTGTATTTCTATGCTACATCACATGTATCAGCTATAAGTTTGTTTCTTCGGTGTGGCGAAGTTCGCTTCTCATTCGCTATAGATTTAATGAGAAACATAAGTGCGTTTGTTCGTCATAGTTTACTTACTTACTTACCCCTTCCTCTTCTACCGTGAGGTGTAGAGGTTTGGAAGAGAGAGCGCCATACTATCCTATTGGCTGTCTTCCTCCTGGCCTGGTTCCATTCTAGTCTTCGATCCTTCAGAGATTGTCTAATGTTGTCGCCCAGCTGACCCTTTCATAGTTTAATCAACCATAAATAAGTGTTCGAGTTATTTGCACTAAAAGAATAAACAACCAGCGAACATCTTTTTGATATAACACTACATAAATTGTTATACACAGGGACAGCTTATGGAAAATACTGAGGGCTTATGGAATTCCCAGCTGCATTGTTTCCATCATAAAAAGCCTCTATTCTAACTTTACATGCAGTGTTGGATTGAGTAATGTAACTATCGAAGTGAAAACAGGAATACGACAGGGATGCCTCTTATCAACAACATTATTTTTGGCAGCCATAGATTGGGTGATGCGCCAGACAGCAGAGGGCAGTCCAAGAGTAATTAGATGGACAACGTTTTCTACACTGGAAGACCTATAATATGCAGATGACATTGCACTATTCGCGCATTCACATCAACACGTTCAAGACAAAACCGATAGACTGAATAAGTATGGCCAGCATCAATCTGAAGAAGACAGAGGTCATGACACTAAATGTGGGCAAACCTGAGCCAATAACAGTAAGGAACCAGAAGTTTGAACAGACAGACACATTTACTTACCTAGAATGCATAGTATTCCTGACGGCGGAACAAGCAAGAACGTTAACAACAGAATGAATAAAGCGAGAACAGCCTTTGCTAGTCTCAACAACATTTGGAAGTCCTCCCAGTACAGCACAAACACAAAATAAGACTGAATGAGAGCTGTGTACTTTCTGTACTTCTCTATGGTGCGGAATGCTGGAGAGTAACAGAGAAGGAAATGTCGAAACTGTCCTCCTTCCACACAATCTGCCTAAGGAAAATTCTCCGCATCTTTTTGCCAAACACCATCAGCAATCAAGAACTACTTATTAGGAGTAACCAGGAGGACATGCACACCATCATAGCTGGCAGACGCTGGAGGTAGGTTGGCCACATCCTCAGAAGGGACTCTGATACCATCACAAGAACAGCTATGCTATGGACCCCCGAGGGAAAGCGAAAGAGAGGCCGACCAAAAACAACTTGGCTGAGAACTGTGGAAGCCGAGGTGCAAAGAATGAACCAGAGTTGGGGCACTGTACGAAGGATGGCCGCCGACCGAGCAAAGTGGAATCAATTTGTTGCTGCCCTACAAGACGCCACCAGGCGTGATGGCCACTGACTGCTTTGACGGTTGGCGGCTATAGATTAAAGAAGAAGAAGAAGTACCAAACATCTTCTACTTCTTCTCTTCTTCTTCTTCTTCTTCTTCTTCTTCTTCTTCTTCTTCTTCTTCTTCTTCTTCTTCTTCTCCTTCTTCTTCGTATACTCCCAAACATCTACTTGAATATTTTCAAAGAAAACATTGAATATGACTGTAATATCAATTCATTTATTAGAAACATATTTTCTGTGTGGTAATATTTTTTTTATAATGTTTTTATTTTATGGAAAGGGGGTACCATAGTATTTTCAGTGCTTTAGGGCTGAAATTTTGTATTCACATGTTCGTAACTTTACCCGTCCCTCCACCTTTGTTTACTCACGAACATCTTGTAAGTACATTCTTTGTTTAAGTCTGGATAAACATATCTGGAAAAATGAAAACTGTTTATCTTTGATTTCTTCTATTTTTAGTTTAATTTATTATATGTTTATTAAAGTTTTTGAAATGTTTATATTTGTTTCTAAGCGGACTACAATGTATAAAACATGATTATTACGCATAAGGAAGTTCAAAATAAAAATACAGTTAAATCAGATTTAACTCCACAGTATTCAGCTTTCTCCAGACCGTACCTACCGTTTATTTCTGTTAGATGTTTGCTCACTTTACACTTCCATTCCTCACTCTGATGGTCTCCGAGCTCTCCGGTTTTTCCTGGACCAGCGCACGCACCCCTCTATCGCTACAGAGACTCTCCTGCGCCTTGCAGAACTGGTCCTTCGACTCAATTCCTTTGAGTTCAATGGACAGTTCTTTCAAAAAAATGGGCAACACAAGATGGGTCCCAGTTTATGCCTGCCTATCTTCATTGGGCTACTTGGAGTATTGGACCTTTTGACTCCCATTGATTGTTACATCAAAGATAACCAATCGGTTCAATGGACAGTTCTTTGACCAAATAAGTGGAGTTGCCATGGGCACCAAGATGGGTCCCAGTTATGCCTGCCTCTTCATGGGCTACTTGGAGTATCAGGTGTGGCAGCAGTATCCTGGACCTTTTCCATTGATGTATCATAGATACATCGATGATGGCATAGGTCTCACCGATATGCCAGAGGTTGACCTATCTAGGTTCATTAATTTCATTAACAACTTCCACCCTGCGATCCAATTCACCTCTCACATCTCCACTGTCTCTGTTAATTTCCTTGACATTGTTGTCACTATCACTCCGCCCCACCTCACCACTTCGGTGTACTACAAACCCACCGATGCACACAGTTACCTCCTTTATACTTCCTCTCATCCTCCGGCTTGTCGGGACTCCTTGCCTTTCTCACAACTTCTCCGCCTCCGTCGGTTATGCCAAGATGATGACAACTTTCTATGCCGAGCACAAGAAATGTTGGACTTCTTCCGTAACAGACAGTATCCAGAAGATGTTCTTACCTCTGCCTTAGAACGTGTTCTCCCTATCTCACGTCTAGAGGCCCTCAAACCCAGCCAAAAAACCTCCTCTGATAGAGTCAAGTTAATAATGACCTATCACCCTCACAGCACTGCTGTCAAAAGGATCCTGTTTCGCCACCTACCTCTCCTCCAAGCTGACCCAGTGGCGCGGGAAGCATTTAGTGAGCCACCCTTGCTGGCATATAGACGGGACAAAAATTTGAGGGACCTCCTAGTCCACAGCCGTCTGAAAACCGTCAACGATGGCCACTTTGGAACCAAGCCATGTAACCGTACACGATGTAAGACATGTCAGTATGTAATCGAAACACGTTCAGTCTCGTTCCCTAACGCCAAGTTCACCATCACCCATGGCTTCACATGTGAGTCACGCAACGTCATTTATGCTATTATATGCAAACGTTGCACCATTACGTACATCGGCCAAACGGGCACACGACTGGGCGACCGATTCTGCAGACACCTCTATGACATCTCTCAGTTTAATTCCACACCTGTGGCCATCCACTTCAATGGCCCTGACCACCACGGTGCCACTGACATCCAGGTGACAGCCATCAGATACTGTTCTTCGGACGCCAACAGTCGGTTTCGCCAGGAACAACGCCTCATCCATCTTATGGGTTGCCTCAAACCACACGGTTTGAATACCCAACATTCTTTTGTCTGAGACGCCTTTCTCTATCGAGTCCCTGTTGTATGACTTTCTACTTTGATGCGATCACCCTTTTTTTTTTTTTTTAAATTACCATTTTTTTAATTTAATAATTTTATTTATTTATTTATTTATTTGTTTATTTTTTTTATTTTTTTTTAAATTTAAATTATTATTATTATTTTTTTTAATTTTTTTTTTTAATTATTTTTTTCCTTTATTATTTTTTATTTTATTTATTTCTTTATTTAGTTTTTATTTTTATCTATTTATTCATTTGTTTTAAATTTATTTATTATTATTATTTATTTATTTATATTTTATTTATTTATTTTTATTTTATTTATTATTTATTGATTACTTTTTTCTCACTCTTTTCTAGTCCTTGTTTTCATTATTTCTTATTTTTATATACTATCAACTTCCTCTTTCCAGTTTAGTGGCAGCCATCTTGCTTTGCTTCACATGTGACTGGACTTAATATTAAGGGAGTTTCTTTTCTTTTCTCTTATTTTTATAGTTTCATGTTCTCTACTTAATTCTCATTTTCTTTCCCTCCTGTCTCTTGTTTGTCTGTCCCTGACGAAGGCCTTGTGGCCGTAACGTAGGTTTTTCTTGTCCTTCTCCTTGTAAGACGTATTACTATTTGTGTGTGTGTGTGTGTGTTTGTTTGTTTGTTTGTTTGTTTGTTTTTTGTTTTTTTTTCAGCAGTAAGATGGTAATGTATTTAAAAGCAAAGCTTCTAGCCAGTAAACAAAGTTGAGTAAACCTTTAATACAAAACAAGATTTAATGGCTCAAGTTTTGATGGTCTTAACATTTAAATTAAAAGTCAATAGCCCACACAAATTTGCGCTTGCAAGCTTCACTTTAGTTATACTAAATCTCTTAAAGTCGTGCTTAAATATTTTGAATTCTCCCGATCAACATCATCTTGTTTTATAGTTTTTAGTATAACCTTTAAAAAATGTTTTTACAATATGTTTTATTACTACAACCAGATGAGGAAATAAAACTTAAAACAGAAAATGACTGCGTGATGCGGTGCTGACCCAGTTTCACTAGAACTGAATCGTTGTCAAGACAACTTGCACTAAAGCAAAAGAAAGCACTTGGATTGACTTTGTTGTTCTCCTAAGTTCTGTTTAGTTCAGGAATTTGTTCTAAGGTCTGTTGTTTGTTCTAAAGGTCTGTCATCTAATATTAATTGCCTTCTGTTTGCTCTAATGGTACTTTCTTTGTTCTGACCGTTCACTATTTGTTGTAATGGTTCTTTATTTCAGCAAATCAATTAAAAATATAAAGTTCAGACAATGTTAGATGATGGAAGTCGTGATAGATAACTGATAAAAAATGTTACAGCCCGAAGTAAATGACCTTTATAATAGTGAGTGTAAAGTGCTACTTCAAAGGAGTACTGACAAGTTTGTCTGTTGAAAGAGAAATTGACAGTCATTTAAATTTCTGTCAATGACACGCACGCGCTTGTTTTAAGCAAAATCCATCAAGAACATTTTGTAAGCAGTTCTTTGTGATTCCTTGCAAGAAAGAGATAAGTGATAAATACAATAGGTTTTACAATATTTTGCCTCTGCTTTTATTTCTTTACCTTGAATTCCTCGCCTATTTTATTGGTCACGGCCTTGAGAATAATGTTAACTGTCATCCCATCAGATTAAGAATGGCGTTACTGCAGCTCTGTTGGAGGAGAGACCAGTTGTTTTTATCTGGTCACAGTCATATTTTTGGGGAGCCGTGGTAGCGCAGTGCTTAGTGCACTAGGTTCCAAGCACGGTGGTCCATGGTTCGATCCGCAGTTGAGGTGGGATTTTTTAGACTGCAAACGGCTCCGGGGTCGACCCAGCCTCATAAATTAGGTACCAGAGCAACTTCTGGGAAGGTTAAGGCGGCCGGCATGATACTGACTACATCACCCCTAGTGTGCCGAGGTGTCGTAGATTTTTTGATAGGTATTTAAGATCAATTATGGTCCCATCTGAATAGAACTAGAACAGGTGATAGCTCAGTGGGAGATAAGGTAAAGAAATAGATTTTTCACGAGTGAAATGGTGAAAGGTAAAGTCTGTCCCTGGATTTGAGAGATAATCTATCCAGCCTGTCGATTACGACTGAGATTCTTAGATCAGACAGTTTTCCTATAAATATATATATATGTAATCAACCACTCACCTCTACACACATACAGATAAGTGACGACAATTAGACTCACGAACGTAAAAAAAAACTATATTAATGGATGTAGGGATATTTTAGGACGAGCTGACCGACACATGTAAATAAAGTGTATGTAAGTTTTATTTATCATAAAGAAACTTCACAACAGCAATATTTTGAATATCAATCAAATACAAATAAACAATAGTTAATGAATTAATTATAGAGTTAGACTCACAGGTGTAATCCTCCCTCCCTCTGTTGAGACAAGATCCCGTTAGAAGAAAGTTATTAACCCCCAAAGAGTCAAAGATTTATTCGCTATGGTCTAGGATTTCCCTCTACAGTAAAGAACAGAGTTAATACGTTACTCTATTCTGAAAAGGACAGCATTAGCAAAACTCGCATTAAAAAATACACAAAGTGAGTACATGGATTCTACAAGATATATATATGAGAATTATTCATTCATCCTTCCTCTCTTCTCAGACAACCGTGGCCACGAACATTCTTTCTTACCTAATACTTGTGTTTTATCTTCTGGAACAATCTTTAGGACACACACACACACACAGCAAATCCAGTGTTATTTTTGGCAAAGAGAACCACAGCTCCTCAAAGACAGGTTAACTTCACTTCACCGGGGAGCGTTCGCTTTGTTATTTTTATTTAGGATTACTGTTTATGTCACATGTAATTTGTCCAGGTAAGAAATTTAACAGCGCTCACAGTGTCAATAGCTTGAGGTTTCCAGTAAATAGGAAATGTCAGGTCGATAACTTCTCTCAGTATAAATATTCCATGTCATACCACAAATGGTCAAACGTCGGGAAATGTTAATGTTTGTTAAGTCACTGCAACGGGCTGACTGTAAATGAAATTGGAAAAGAAATCTGGATCTATATGCCCAGTTACAAAGTCACTCTTAATGTTCTTTGGGGTGGTATTCTTTCTCTTTCTGGGTGTAAACATACCCTCAGACAGGTTTACCTTGAAGAAACCCAGATACTAATTAAATTGTTCTTTTGTATGGTTTCTCTCAGATTTATATGGAAGAAGCTGGTAAGGTTTAGGGTTTGACCCAATACTGTGTAAAGGAGAAAAATACAAATACTTAACCATAATATAGTATTCACAATCCTATCCTTAACCCGCCTAAAATATAATATTTATCCACTTCGGTTATTTAACTTTAAATTATAAACTACAGGCTTAGAGCTTGTCTTATCGTTTAAAAACTCCCGTGCAATAAATTCTAGTCATTTAAAAAAACAAAACTTAATTATCAAGAATTAGAAATAATTATATATTTCGTCAATACTCATAATGAACAGTGCATTTACTAGTCGGTTAAAATATTCTCTGACTGGTTACTAGCAAATAATTAAATTTATTTTATAGCTGGCATAGTATAGCTAGAAATTATTATTTGTTCTGCTAGCCACTGTAACACAGTAAAACCTAGAGAAATATAAATGACGGACCTATCTAGTAAATCACTCTG
This sequence comes from Oreohelix idahoensis, assembly GCA_024509875.1. NCBI lineage: Eukaryota > Metazoa > Mollusca > Gastropoda > Stylommatophora > Oreohelicidae > Oreohelix > Oreohelix idahoensis. Next base: position 74,188 of record JAMPIV010001522.1, read on the forward strand.
CACAGAAAAAAAACTAGTAAAATATAATTACCTTCACACAAACTTCTAAGCCTATCTCCAACGAAAAACTAAGAAACTTCACTAATACAAGTGATTCTAGAAATCGAAGCTAGATGTCTTTAAAATCTGTGGAGTACTGAATAATGGATTTTAAAAGCTGGAGAATATATATTAAATTTCCAGAACTTCGCTCAGCCTTGTTACTTTTAACACCTACGTTTAGATTTCTTCTTTTCCTCGGTCGATCTGCGGATCAGAGGGAATTTTCACGCCTTTATGCCGACCACAGACTCTGGCACGAGCAAAATCGAGCGAAGCCCGTCCTTTGATCTGGCGATTCTCACCGTGTTTAATTACCTTTCAACGAACGGATTCTGGGAAGGGTAATAGAAATTGTCTCCCCTTTTTACCAAAACTATCTGTTCCTTGTACTCAAATTATTTCCCCTGATCGCTGTCTGATCATATTACCACGATTTTCAATCGCTGGCGTTTAATTACAGATAACCGGCTCTACGTTAGCTAATAGGTCCGCTGGTAAACATCCATCAAAGGAAATACAGAACAGAAATAAATTAGGCGTGCTAAATTAGAAAAAGAGGCAGATCTCTGATTGTAGGAGGGTTTTGTGTTAACAAAACGTGCGTAGTTAAAAGCTAGGTAAAAGAAATATGTAGATAATGAAATAGATATATGAATGCTATTATCATAATATGTCACACGATGGTCAAGAAAATATGGGCCTAACACCATATTCCCAAAATGCCTTATTGGGCGTTTAATGGGATCCTTTATCTTTCCTAACATTCATATTTTACTACAGGTTAGTTACCAGGTTTGAAACCAGGTGACGTCACCTGACTCTCACGGCTGTTTGTACCCTATACCAGAGCGCTCTTTTAGTTTCGGTGACCGGAATTCTGACACCGGGTAATAAATTTTCATGTGCACCGTAAACGACTACTGAGGGTTTAGGCGGGGAAAATCAGCTAATGTGTGTGTAAAATCAGTAAAATATAAATCCTTACACACTCGTTCTGGATAAACACAGCGCTAAAATTCTTTTGGGTACTATAACTTTGTTCTGTGTTCTATTTTTGATTGCATTTTATTTGATTGAAATTATATTTGACGGAGTTACAGACTTTTGAAAACAGCGTCATCATTTGAGGAAATTCATAACAGAAGTAATCTTTTTATTAATGTAATATCTATAAATCGGCCCATTCGTATGAGTTTATAATTATAAAGACTTCTCGAAGGGAAGCTAAAGATTATTTCCACATACATTTTTTTTTGGTTTCATATCTCGAGAATGTGTGGTAGTCAGTTTTGTGAGTTTGGCATTACAAGAACAAGCATATTGTCACCAGATTTTATAACATTTAAATCACTGTAAACGCATTCCTGATACTCGCAAATCTTAAATAAGGTTGTAAAAAAATAACTTTTTGTAAAGCACCATCGGTTTTTGCATTTTCATTCACTTACAATGATACTTAACTAGACGTATATGAGCGTCAGAAAACATGTAAAGCTATAGATAGATTACTTCCACATACTTTGATCTATCTTTCAAGTCTTGTTAATCTAGTATTTATAATATGAATGTCTTTTTTTTAATTGTGTGTGAGATAAGGACTGTTCCATTAGTGTTCTTTGGTAGACACTCCTGTGCACACGACGGTTGCCAAAGAATTCTAAGTAACTGTTCGTATATCTTCTTTCATTCACAGATAAAGCATTCTACAGCCGGGTGTTAGACTTGATACTCCCAAATATTCCATTATCTTTATACATACACAAATAAACTATACTACATAACAACTAAATGAAACATACTTTTTTGCATCATATGAATTGTGCCAGTGCACTGTGCAGAGCCTGTGGCAAGAGAGCATTAACTTCCAAAACAAAAAGTTCAAATCATAAAGCACTAAACTGTTCTAATTACGTTAATGATCTGTTCTTTGTGTTTGGAATTAACGTATCAGATGATAAACCCACAGAGCATTCGACTATATTTTGTAAGAAGTGTTACTTACGAATACAAAACTCAAAAAGGAGGCATAATGAGAAGTGTCTTGAAACAGCCAAGTTACTATCGGAAAACAGTCAGAACATCTGGAAAGACTATGACCATAATTTAACTATAAGTGAATGTCAACTGTGCAATTATTTTGCAAAGACATCTTTTGGTGTTTTAAAAACAATAAGCTGCTCTATCCCCTGTGATGTTCTTTCTGACCCTTCCATGTCTAGTCAGTAGGTTAGTTGTAGTCAGTCAGTTAGTTGTAGTCAGTAAGTTAGTTGTAGTCAGTCAGTTAGTTAAAGTCAGTCAGTTAGCTGTAGTCAGTCAGTTAGCTGTAGTCAGGATAGCTCTGTACAGCAGGAGGTTGATGTGCCTGCTCACACTAGTGATGATATTGTTCAGCTGGAGGTTGATGAGTCATCTCACATTAAAGGCGATACCATGATTCATTTGGAGGTGGATAACACTACTCACCCTAGCATGCCAGTTTTTGTTGCCACATCTACACCTACCAATTCAGTTATACATACGACAAGTACATCCACCTCGCCTGTCTTCAAAAGCGACATTACAGTACAACAGTTACTTGCTAAGCCACCTTCACAACCACTAACACAAGAGGAAGAAACCCTATTCACATCCATTGTTAGAAAAAAACTAGAAACAGCAAAAAATAATATATGTCTTTGTTCAGAAAGCTATTCCCCAGTAAGACAATTCCTAAACAGCACATATTAGAAAAACATTGCGCAGACTGGATCAGAACTCATGGCTTTGGAATGGGCATGCATGGAGAGCAAGGAGGAGAATTTGTACATTCCACTATTTCCAAAATTGAAAGACGCGCCAGCGGTATTAAAAATATAACTTCACAATTAAAACTTATAATGGAAACTCATTTGTTACAAATTTCTCCATCTGTGAATGTACAGATTCCTCCTATAAAAAAAAGGAAGTGTGAATGATAATTGAGCGAAATTTTGGGGCTAGAGCAAATTATGGCAGTTGTTGCGTGAGAGTGACAGAATTAACAGAGTGTGGAAATCATTTAATAGGTGTATGTTTTATTTATTAAATTGAACATTTCGTTTTATTCATGACCATACTCATTTTTACATGACCATCGTGATGTATGATTGAAATAAATGTTAGCTCTCATGTTTTGGGGACAATTGGGTGTGTTATTTTAAGGTAATAAATGTGGACTTGCAATTTAATGTTTCAATAATTAATGTTTGACGCATGAAACCAATACAAAACTATGATATCCATTTTCTGCAGGTTTTCTACTTTTGATTTCTGTAATTTGTTATGCATGTTGATTGTGATCGTTTTAGTGTAAATTGCATTAGAAACAAACCATAACAAAATATTAAAAAAACGTAAATTTTACACTATTTCAGACTATTATATCTTCTGTTCTAATTGTGATAAAATATTTGGTCTTCTTCTAAAATTTACTCTAACATTTCTAGTCTTGCTTTACGCAAAATTAAAGCCGGTATTTATAATAATAAAGTAGCCTAAAAGCATTAATTAATCACTGTCAAAAGTAAACACCGCCCCAATTTTTTCCTGTTAGGAAGTTGACCACGTGACCTCTGTCAATTTAGCTATAAATAGCGCGGTCAGGGGAAAAAAAACAAAAAAACTAAAGAATCGCTCGCAAACACCCGTGCTCTCCTCTTGAGTTAGGGAGGGTAAAAGCAACAAGGAAGGGAACCTGTCACCCTACCATACGAGTTGTCCACATGTGTCGTCACGAATGAGGGGAACAGGGGTCAACATTTGGTGACGAAATGTGACTATAGGGAGAGAGGGACTGGAAAAAAAAAATTTTCACGTGACACACGCACACACACAAAATACGAATGAGGCTCCCTTGGTTCATAAATGACGTCGGAACAAAATAAATTTTGTAACCTAGATCTACAGTGTAGATAATACTAAGGAGTCTTCAAATCAGTATTGACTGCAGAAGAGCGAGAATCACAACAACAACAACAACAACCTCCATCCTCAGTCTTCGTTTATCCGCTTGTTGACAACGCCCTTGTGAGGATTTGTATTAATATTACAATCTCAGCTGAAATCTCGGACAATAGTTATATAACCGTTAACTGATTTGAATAGTTTTTGTAATTATATATTTCTTTTCCAATTATACTTTAATGTACTCCTTCTAGACTAAAACCTGTATTGTTGATCAAAAATAGATTTTTAAAAATCAATCAACAAGGATTTATCATCATCCCGACAACAGATCGATGAGATCAAAGACGCAAAGGTATTCCATGTTGAATGAAGTATTCAGGCTGGCGCGAAAGCTAATATTTTTTATTGGGTGGGGGAGGGGAAGACACATGCATTTAGTTTCATAGGGCACAGTTTGGGCCCCGTCTCGAGCTGGGACGCGGCACATGAAAGGGAAGATTTTTTTGTGAAAGACTGATTAATTAAACACAATTTTACTTAAAGATTGTTATTTTCTTTGCACTAGTTTACTAATTTACATTCGATTATATTCTTTCTTTTCGATTTTACAAAAAGGTTAGAGAAAAAAACAAGGAAATAAAAGGGGGGGGGGGGGGGAGGGGGTTGTTAGATATGTGTGACGTCACTTAAGAGAAAGGTCTGAGTTTTTGTGACGAAATTTGACAAGAAGGGGAAAAAAGGGGGATTACAATGGCAAAAAGTATGTGGCATATGGATTGTGAATATACTGATAATTGTGATAATGAACAATTTAGGCTGAGATGCAAAGCATGAACCAGAGTTGGGGCACGGCACGAAGGATGGCCACCGACCGAGCAAAATGGGGACAGTTTGTTGCTGCCCTACAAGATGCCACTGGGCGTGATGGCCACTAACTGCATTTTTAGTCAGGGGCTAAGGATTCAAAAAGAAGAATAATATGCGGACGATGTCTTAGCTTTATAAGAGACCTAGTACAGTGAATTATGTCATACTTTACTCCACTACGGCAGTATCTGCTAAGGCACTACCTTTTATTATTTGTCAGCGAGTGAAAGTCTTCAGGCATTGCATAGAGAAGGATTGCATAGAGAAGGATTGCATAGAGAAGGATTGCATAGAGAAGGATTGCATAGATGTGGCAGAGATATTATGATTAATAAATTTCAGATATTTATTCTTTATTCTGCACTTGTCTTTTTACCTTTCTTTCGCTCTTTTTACCTTTCTTTTTCGCATGCGCTCGATTGTTAAGATATACTCTCCCATTCATACCTTTGTCTTTTCCTTTCTAATTTAGCAACGCATTTTATTGCTGTTAAGCTAAGTTCTTTGATGAGACCGAATCGTGTTAATTCGTTCTCGACTAGGATAAGAAGTAAGACTATCGTCTATTATTTTTCTCTCATCTGTCCGCCTATAGTTAATTATTCTCGGTGAGAGATTTGAGATGAAAGACATTGATCGCTGAGAACGGCCATATGAAGCAGAACGTGTAAAACGCACACTGTGAGTTTTATTGCCGAGGTCTGATCAGATCGAGAGAATGTACTGTAGGTGTTAAGTGTGGTTTCGGTAAGGGTGTGTAGAATTCGTTTCATTCGTAGAATGAGCAAGGAAATATGTAAATCTGGACGTAGGTGCGAACATCTGGGAAATGAGTCGGGTCGGGTTAGAGACGTAACCTTCCCCTAATTTCAGAGAGATATATACTCCAGAATTCTAACTTAATTCATCCAGTACAGCCAGACGGACTAGAACCATCTAGCTTTCGATTCCTAAGATCTCTGTTAATAGAAGCATCATTTAGTTGGTCGATTGGAGATCGTTTTACTTCTGCGCTAATGGTCGATATATATATATATATATATATATATATATATATATATATATATATATATATATATATATATATATATATATATATATATATATATATATATATATATATATATATATATATATAGTAGTGTTGAGTGATTTTAGTAGTAGATCGCCTATTTCATTTTACATAGTTTAATTTCTGTGCAGAGTGATTAAATGATAATTCTCTAAAGTTTACTGTGTTACAGTGGATAGCAAATAAATTATATTTCATCTAAACTCATTTAAAAATTAAATTTAATTGCTAGTAACCAGTCAGAGAATAGTTTTACCATCTAAATTAATGCACTGATTCATCATTGAGTATTGACGAAATACGTATGTATTTCTAATTCATGATGATTGATTTTTGTAATGACTAGAATTTATTTCACGGAAGTTTAAACGATGAGACAAGCGCTAAGCTTATAGTCTCTAACTTAAAGTTAATAACCGAAGTGAATATTATGTTTTACGCGAGGGTAGGATATGATGTGTATAATATTATGTTTAAGTATTCTGTATGTTTCTTTTTCTTTATCCAGTATTTTGGGTAAAGCCCAACATCTACCAGCTGTTTCAGTATATGAGAAGAACCTAGAAGAAACATTTTTGTAATTTAAATAAGTGAGTTTCCAAGTTACAACCTGTCTTGCATTGTGTTTGCATCCAGAAAAAGACAGAGTACTCATCTCACGAACTTTAATACTAAATGCAATAACCGGGCCTATCGAGCCAGATTATAATTCTTCCCAACATTCTCATTGTACATTCAGCCCTTTGGCAAGAGAAATTACAAACAGTAACATTTCCGACGGTTTTTGACTAATTGTGGTGTGACCAAGAATTTTACATTTGAGAGAAGTTACCAACCTGTCATTTTCCTAAGTAGTGGAAACCTCGTGATTCTGACACTGTGAGCCCGTTTAAACTTTCTTACCCAAACTGATACAAGTGACATTAACAGTAATCAAGCTGGCGATCCACTCTATTCCTTGATTTAGTTTTTACTGCAATTAGCGTATAAGAGTCGAAAATTCTTCCTTCCAGAGTTATAATGTGGGGACACTGGAGAGCCGTGTTTTCAATTTCCCGAGTCAGAATGGGCTTAACCGTGAGCTTGGGCTCAGAGCTGAAAGTCAATGATGATGATGATGATGGTTTCATGGTTTGGTTTTAAGGACTATCTTCATTACACACGGACAACTCCAACAGTGCTCCGATCTCCTCCCTTAGATCACACAAAGAGGATCTGAGCACAGTGCACGAACTCCGTAGCACCGGAGAGAATCCGAATGTGTGTATGTAGGAATCACACATTCTATAAATTATTTTGTAGTGGGTAGGTTTCTAAATTTTGCCAAGGCAGCGGCCTGACAAGCCTACTCTTTACTATTTCCAACTGCTTTGGGATTTTTAACGTCCGCAAACTGCCCACGGAACCTCCTATTTTTTCGCCCTTATCCGAGAAAGCTAGACATGCGATCTCACTAACCAGAAGAACCAGAGGTAGTATGACATCTTTAGGAGGATGATGCATATCTCATTGTTCTAGGCTGTAATAATTCGAACTCATATTTTCACGATTTTAATACTCTATTTGTGTGTTTTGTTATTTCTGACCATTCATTATCAAACTGTTGTTGAGAATTCGACTTTTATTTAATTCTAATTATGAATCTTTTAAATCTCTCACAGAAAACTAAATAATGCTCTCTGCCTCTCTTTCTCTGACTCACTCACTCACTCACTCCCCCTTTTTGGCTCAGATCCTCTCCCCCATCACTTTTGCATATGCCATAAAACTGAAAGATTAATCAAAATATTTAGCTTATTTAAAGACCAAGAGAACAATAATTAACGCTTGATATCCATGTTTGCGTAGATGAGCCAGGCCCACAATGCGTGTTGGTCTGTTTGTTGTTATTTTTCCTGCAAGAAAAGGACGCATTGTTATCACAGGCTTTGGTGTGTAATAGCTTAGGCATGCATTTCTCAAGCATCCTTAAGTTTCCCGAGCTATGATGGATGCTCATCGGGTCTTTGTTTGGAATTCGAGTATCTGGATGTAACTTTATCTGTTCTTTAAACAAATCTGACAGCCATCTTTGTGTACTCAGCAATGATGGATAGCTCTAGCTGTCAATTTGCTGTTTATCATTGGGTATTGATCTGCTTGTGTGTGAGTTTTTGATGTGTTTACCGGGTTCGAAAGATACCGGGTTCTAAACATGGTGGCATCACGTTCCACTCCAACCAGCTGTAAATAGGTACATGACTGTGCTTTTGAGATAGGGAAGGCAAAAGCAGCAAGAAATGGAACTGGTAATCTCTGTCACGGATTGCCTCCCCTGCTTTGCAGTAGTGGTCCAACAGTGGCCAAAACTCAAGAGTATATAAATGGGTCGTCAAAGGTGTCTACCTTCGCACAAGATTACTGTTGGCAGAGATGTAGTTAGAAGAGGAATGACGCTTCTACCGTAAGGGAGCTTAACAACATAATTCAGAAGTCAAGAACAATGCTGCTTAGCGCTGAACATTTGTTAACTTATATCTGTCCGTCGCCTTTTGTGAAGGATTGAAGCAATGCTTTTTAGCCCGTTCAAGCCCACCAGCTGAGTTAATTCAGCGAATTTCCTCCTATAATGGTATAGCTCTGTTTAGAGGTAAATAAATAAATAAATAAATATATATATATATATATATATATATATATATATATATATATATATATATATATATATATATATATATATATATATATATATATATATATATATATATATATATATATATATATATATATATATATACGAGGGGCAATCAGAAAGTAATGCATCACATCGTTTTTCTCAGGAGCTGTTTATTCAAAAAGCATGAAATGTATACACAATATACATGGATATGTCATGTAAACATCGGTATTATTCAACATAATCCCTATCAACTTGTACGGCTTTATGCCAGCGCGAAACAAGTGTATGTATTCCTAGCCCGTACCAGATTTTGTCTTGATCATGTAGCCATTTCTTCGCTGCATGAATCACTCCTTCATCATCTTCAAACCTTGTCCCACGGAGTGCATCTTTAAGTGGACCAAATAGATGAAAATCAGAGGGTGCCAAATCAGGACTACAGGGTGGATGGGATAGTACAGTCCAACCCAATTTGGTGATTGCTTCCCGTGTTGCCAGACTTGTGTGAGGTCGCGCATTGTCGTGAAAGAGAAGCAGGTCTGCTGGATTCTTGTGCGGCCGAACTCTGCGAAAACGTTGATTGAGTTTTTTCAATGTCTTAATGTAAGCTTGCGAATTGATTGTCTCTCCTCTTGGCATAAAGTCCACAAGAATCACACCTTCAATGTCCCAAAAGACAGTGATCATGACCTTTCCAGCTGAAGGAATTGTCTTGAATTTCTTTCTTCGTGGTGATTGCGGATGATGCCACTCCATTGACTGTCTTTTTGTCTCAGGTTCAAAATGATGTACCCAGGTTTCGTCACCTGTAACGATCTTAGCCAAAAAGTTCTCTCCATCAGCATTGAAACGCTCCAACAATTCAGAAGAAATTGCTTTCCTTTGCAATCGGTGGTCATTTGTGAGACTTCGAGGAACCCATCTTTCGCAAACCTTAGAAAATCCGAGAGTTTTTATAACTGCATTTACACTACCAATGCTGACTGACAGCTGTAAGGCCAATTGTTGAGTAGTGATTCGCCTATCAGTAAGAATAATGCCTTCAGCGCATTTCAACATTTCTGCGTTGGTAGCTGTGGCAGGACGTCCACAGCGCGGCCGATCAAGCAGCTCCGTATCTCCACTTCTTGATTCTTTGATTCTCTGAACCCCCCGACTGACTGTACTCCTGTCGACTGCAAAACTTCCATACACATCACATAGACGCTTGTGAATGTTCACAACAGTTTCCTTCTCTGCAACGAGAAATTCTATCACAATTCGCTGCTTATAACGCAAGTTGCTAACACGCTCCATTTCAACGGTTTAGGGCAGCCGTAATATTTGGCCGGTTGCAATGCAATTTGGTGCACACAACTGTCACATGCCATATTTGAAGTGTGCAAAATTTCATGCTTCTATCTTCATATTAGCTGAGAAAAACGATGTGGTGCATTACTTTCTGAACGCCCCTCGTATATATATATATATATATATATATAATATTCTGGTTCATACGTTTGCTTTCATGCATGTAATAACTGAATAAACAACTATTGTTTAGTTTTAAAACAACAGGTAACATATTTAATAATCAATTAGTCAAAACAGTTTAAAATAAAGGAACTGCTGGTAAATTTTATATTGGAATCAAATTTTCTCTTCACGGAGATTTAGGGTGAGGATATTGTTCAGGAAATTATTTCCGTTTGCTACTGCCTTTTTATAAGCGCTTAACTGATATAAGGGGGTCCTGCAGCCGTTTTTTCGTCAGTTCTACGGTGGTAAGGCTCTTTTTTTATACAACTTGTACAATTTAGGCGGTTGGTGTTGATTCCCTGCGTTTCACTTACGACTAGCTTCGTTCCACGAATGTTTGGAAAAATAGAAATCAAATGCCTCTGCTATGTACATTTGTGGGCTGCCAATTAACAGGCGCATTCTTGCCGACCACCCACCAAAGTTAATCTCTCAGAAGAATTAAATTCCCGAGTACACAGTGTAGCTCATAGAAGATTATTAAAAACCACCAATATTCTTCCGGTTATTAAACTGGGAAAATGTGTCTGGACGGCGCGAATAATGAGTTGTCTGAGTTAAAATTAACAAAGTGCATATATCTCACACAATATTATACACTTTAGGCACACGTGATGTAATAATTAGTCATCACTGCTCCATTCGGAGTCTGGGGTCACCTCTGCTGTCGGCTTTCCGCACGACTAGCCAGAAGAAATCACCAGCGCTTTCTGTAATGGTTTATGAATATACTTTTTTCGTATGTTGAGGTTGTCAGCCTCATTATTAACCACTTAGCAAGAAAACATGTCAAATTCACATTTGTAAAAGAAATGTTCACAACTTACCCCAATTGGGTTATACACAATCTCCTCGCTCGGTTTAGAATGGACACGAGCAATTTAGGTTACATGCTCAAGAATCACTTGGTCTGTAAATTGTGAATCCCTTTTATGACGGGTGAATCAGGCGAAACACTTGGACTGGGAAAGTTTCTCTTATGACGGATGATCCAATTCCTTAGGTATCCAGTCCTAATATTTAAAGTCGTGGTCGCTTAAATTTTCAGAATTTGTATTTCAACATGCGGGTTTACTCCTAAGTTTTCAGAGATGCCCAAATACTCGATCTGTCACTTATAAGTATGGAATTCTAGGTCCGATCCTTCTTGCTCTGACTTTTGAAAGTTGCTCCTTTGAAGTTGCAAAGCTGTCTGTGTTCTGTGCCTCTAATTTCGCTAGATTATATCTCTCATTCTGAGTTCAAAACACAGATGGTACTTCCGCCGAAATTTACAATGAACTTCAATGTTTATTCCGGCTCACACTTCAATCCAATCGTAAGCTCTTTTGTACTATGTGGGTAGGGGTGTTTAAATTCAAAATCCCCCGCGTGTTTAAAATATTATATTTAATATTCTAACGCGTGACCTCTTTCAAATCATGCGGTAATATTTCCGCCAACTCACAACAAATCTGGGAACCTATTGTATGTCCAGATGCTACCTTCAAATATTGACTCACCAGACCTGCGATAATCACACACAGGAATATTCCCGTGAAACGAATATCTCATTATCGTCTGTGATCGTGCGTTCTCCAGACAGTCAAACAAAAGGATCGCCGGCCGCTCAGACAAACAATATGGTTTCCTCAGACATACAGACCGCAACCTAGGTGTTAATTGCCTGATTGTCACTGGCCCTGGAAATCAGTTACGTCAAAGTCGCTCTCTTGCTTCACCTTTGCCGTCAGTATCAAAAGATGGCGAGCCGGCTTTTCATGATAAGAATATCGCTCGCTGACCGGTTCCATAAAGCGGGTATTATCACGAGCCGTATGGCGGAACGTAAACAGTCTGGGAGTGGTCACAGAAAGAATGTAGGGCATGAAACATGCCAAATAATAGAATGATCGGTGAGGAAAATGAAGAAACAGAGATGATACTGCCGGAGGGGTTGAAGGTGTGAGATAGTACAAAATTACATGCACAAACCGTTTTGTGACAGTCTCATCCGTCGAAGCTGGATCTAGCATAGTGAAGCCTCTAACACTTCACTACCCTAAGGCAATTTCTATGGAACTATCTTTACCTCTATTAAACTGTGGCTAAAATTAAAGTCATTATTGTGAGTGTTATTTTGGTTAAGTTACAGCAGTATAAAATTCCCCCAGGACTGGGGTTCTATGGAAGCCAAAGGAAAAGGACTACTGCGCCTCAAGCAAGTCGTAAGGGCAGAATATACGGTTGTGCATGTGACTGGTAACCTCATTATGAAAAATAAATTGCTCCTGAAACCATCGCATGAAGAGCACATAAATCATTTGATGCAGACTTGATGTATTGTAGCCGGGCTGGTTACTGCATCCAAATAATCTTATGTGACCGTTATAACAATCTATCCAGGTGATATGCCAAACCTTCACACCATGCAGACCTTTCGTCACAGGTGGTACATATTTCTTCTGAGTTTATTGATATTGAATTTCCAGTGATCGTAGTGTTTACTGGTTTACTTATATATCTTGTGGGTGGTAACTGGCGACTGCCAGAGGTGGAGTTACCCAAATGAATGTTGGTTCAAGACCAGGTCCTTTCTACTCACTGTCATAAAATTAACCATGATACAACGTTAAAATATCTCCAATGATACAACGTAGGGATAAAAACTAATGCGTAAGCTACTAGAATACATGATCGCCCACGCCGCGGGTCATCACCCGCCATGGAAATTAAATTGTTAGACGCGAAGGCAAAACGTTACCCTTGGAACGGGATGAGAACGGAGATCAGAGGAAAAAATATGACTGAACGCGTGCTTGAAACTAGCAAGGCTAAAAGACGCAATTGGTGGGGAAAGGAGGAAAAAAGTCACGTCCCCAAGTTGACACAAGGTAAAGAAATCGACAAAAGGGACCTTAGCTATTATACGCAACAGTCATTTCTTGGACGCTTTTGCGATAACTTAGTCCGTTTATTTGAATTCAGCGGCAAAAGCCGTATAGAAGATGCTAGAAATATTTCGAAAAACCAACTAACCTTGAAAAGTAACTTTTTCTTAATAATGATGTTAGGAATATAAAACCTAGCTGGCCGGATGGCCCATCTTGAGCAGTGAAATAATATGCTTTCATTTATACAGACGGATAGTTAATAAGAAAGATATTGACAAAAGACTGTGTTGTTCATATCAGCGAGCGTCTGCATTGAAACAAAAATGTCCCTAATTTTCAAAAAACTGCAGCCTTGAGACTCAAGCGCTCAAATCTAGTTGGTATGAAAGAGAGGGGATGGGCTGGTGAACTGTGGCTAAAAATAACTTTAAAGGCAAAATTGTGTAGGGGAAGGCGGAGTTGGTTCAAAAACAAGTGTGTTTTTTTTTGTGAAACGCAAGTAGAGACAGACGGACCAACAGACAATAAGGCATACTTGACTGAGGTATGACTGAAATGACTTTTTGGTAGGAGGTTTGAATCTGAAAAGAAAAAGGCGGTGATTGGCCATAGATGAATATATTATCGGCGCTCAGACGCGCATCTTTGCCATTCGTTATAAGTTGTCCTAGTAGACACAGTGTATTATTTAGTGGTGTATTCCCAGAAGCTAATTGAAATATTTAGAGGGACGCCATACTAAAGCCAGCAGCTCAGCTGAGTTTTGCTAGCAATTAACTGTGTTCTATATTCATAATTCTGGTAAGACTGAAATTATTTCTTTGTATATTTTAATATTTGTTTAATGTTTCGAGTGATTTGATACTGCCATATCAAAATCTATCCCTTACAACAAGTAAGGATTCGCTCTGGACCCCCCGCCCCAGTTCAGGGTCTAGAGACAAATAAAATACATAAACTCCAGCAAGGATTATGAAAGACAGATCAAGTGTTGAGATCAGTGGAACATATCACCTATCCTATTTTATGGCAGGAAGCTAATGAACATATTTCAGAATAGGTAGTCTGGGAGAACTTATCCTATGTAAAACCAACTTGGTAAGATGTGTTGTTTGGTCAAAGAGATCTGACCCGTCTATATGGTGTTGTGTCCAGAAATGGTTTAGAGGATGGAATTCTGACACATAACCAATACTTTATTGCAGAACTGTGAGTTTTTATTTGGCACCAAGGTGGTGTCAAATGTGATGTTGAATATTACAAGAGTGGACCCGTGCAGTTTATATCTTGGCAGAGCAGCCGTATATTGCCCCCAAGCACGGAGAGGTGGGGCCACCATATTCCAGCACCAGAACTACTCATTCCAGATACGTGAGCGTCTGGCCTGCTGGAGATTCACAACTTAAATTCTAACACCCATTATAATATCATCAATAAAAGGACAATGTGTAGTCGCCATAGACAGGGAGTGATGAGGTCACCCCAACAGCACATCCATTAAACATTCTTCCAGGAAAATTACACTATAAACAATAGTAATATTAACTAGTATTGTAAAATACATATGTATACTCCTTTCATTTATTATGCCATATCTTCATGCATTTCATTAATAATTGCAAAACCTTTCATATGTTCTGACCAAAATAAAACCTTGGTTCAGAACAAATAAACCTAAAGAAAATTAATTATCAAAAATTTTACACAGCTTGAGTTAGTTCAGTGTGTTATAATATTTTATTAATATTATTAGACTTATTAAATATCTGTGTGTGTGTATGTAAACTACCACAACACATTACATATCATACACTAGAATTTTAACGTAGCCACATTCATTAGATAAAAAAAGATAGGTGTGAGGTCGTAGTGGTAGCAAGAAGGGCCTTCTGACAATTCACAGCTACATTTATCTCAGGAGCCTTCACAGCTGACCTCATACATCACATTAAGTAAGATCACAATCATACAATACCATCAATACCACTACATATATTGGGGTCTCTTGTCCCGGGATAATTAGCCTATCAATAATATTAGGATCTCCTGGGGGGAGAAATAAATTAGGGGAACACATTTTAAAAATTAAAAGTGTCCCTGAAAATAAAAGTTGGTGAATCTTCACAGCCAGTGGTAGTTAATTAATTAATTAATTAATTAAAATTATTTTAGACTAGAGTAATTAGATTTACTTTAGTGGTTGGAAATTTTACTTTGCTCATTGCTAGAATTGTTTAAAAAGTATGGCGGAGCTGGCCAAATTCAGATCAGCTGCTGTGCTAACGGCAAAGGATATGGGAATGGATGGTCAGGTTTTAATTCAATATGTAACGGCTGAAGGTGATAAGTATATTGAACGGGAAGAAAGAAGATTAGAAAAAGAGGCTGAAAGAAAATTAGAGTCTGAAAGGTTGGCTGAAGAGAAGAGGTTAGAGGCTGAGACTAAGAGGTTGCAGATTGAGGCTGACAAGGAAGCTAAAGCATTGGAGGCGGAAGAAAAACGACAGCAAAGGGAAGCAGAAGATAAAAGGTTGACTGCCGAAAGGGAGGCAGAAGATAAAAGGTTGACTGCCGAAAGGGAGGCAGAAGATAGAAGGTTGCAGAGGGAGCACGAATTACGACTAAGGGAGCTGGAGCTACAAGGCCAGGCTCCTGAAAATGGTGCCAGCCCTTTTGCCTCAGATGCTACGCCCAGTCTGGGAGCCTCAACATCAGCTATGGGGTTTCATTTAGACCATTTTGTTGAGAAAGACGATGACATAGAGGGGTACCTAGGACGTTTTGAGTTATTAGCTACTACATATGGGTTAGAGAGAGAGAGGTGGAGTTTAAAGTTATCACGGGGACTGAGAGGGACTTCTTACGAAGTCTTCGCAAAAATGAACAGAGAAGACCAGGACAATTATGACATGTTAAAGCAGGCTTTGTTATTGAGGTACGAAAAAAATGGTGAATTTTATCGTAAGAAATTTAGAAATGCCAAACTGTTGTCTGGGGAGACATACCACCAATTCTCTGCCAGACTGGAAACCTATTTGAAGAAATTGACTGCTTTGGGGAAGACCCAAGATCTTAAAGAGATGATCATGATTGAGCAATTGAGAGAGTCCATGGCTCCAGACATGAGAAAATTTCTCATGGAACAAGGTGCAGAGAAGTTGGGGGAGGTTTTAAATGTCGCTGAGAGGTATCAGGCAGCCCAGGCAGAGGTAAGTGGTGCTAAAAAGAAGCACATAGACAATTTTAAAGCTCCACAGCAATTTAATAAATTTGATAATAGAGAGCAGGGAAATAAAGGTAGGACAAACTTTGAGCGGCCAAGAAATGACTACCGAGACAGAAACTCACAGTTCAATGACCAAAAATCCAATGAAAGAAAACCGTTTAACCATGGAAAAAGATGGTGTAAATGGTGCAAGAAAGATAACCATAACACCGAATTTTGTAGAAGGAAACCTTCAAACATTGCTGCAATGAAGTCGGGGACGCAAAGATTAAAGGTTAATCCTAAGGGACAGCAGGAACCTTATCACACCCCAGTTTGTGAGGATGTTATTTGTAATGGGGTCACCATAAGGTGCCTTTATGATACAGGTTTGGATTATGATTCAGTTGTGAAGTCTAGCCTAGTGGACCCAAGTCAGTATACCACAGAAACAGTGGAAATACAAGGGGCAACTAAGGACATACCACTCATGACACTTCCCATCGCAAGGATAACGGTGAAAACTCGCTATGTGGAAGGAGAAATCAGAGCAGCAGTGATAGATGAACCAATCTACCCTCTGATATTGGGGTGTAGATACGTCTTCTTGGGGAATCCCGAGAGACCTGTGATCATGGCGACAGTGCAGACCAGGTCACAGAAGAAGGAGGAAGAAGGTGAACCTATAAATGCTCATCCAGAGGAGATGAGGAAGGCGCAGGCTGAGGATAGGACACTCAAGCCATGTTTTAAAAAATTGCCCAAATGCCACACACCTCCAAGTAAGGGGGAATATTTTATGAAGAACAAACTATTATACAGGAAGGCCGGAGCTGGAACAAATGGTCACAACCAGCTGGTTCTTCCCACTTCATATAGGGATAAAGTGATGGAACTCGGGCATGCGATTCCCTTCAGTGGTCACATGGGGATCAGCGCCACAGGACAGCGTATAGCTTGTCATTACTTCTGGCCAGGGATAACGGAGGATATAAAAAGGTATGTCAAATCCTGCCCAGAATGTCAAAGGGTAGCTCCAAAGCACTGGTCTGCTCCTGCAACTCTAGGGGAAATGCCCATAGTGGGAACACCTTTTGAGAGGGTTGCAGTGGATATTGTGGGACCTCTCACTCGGACCAAGAGGAGGAACAGTTACATCCTTACTCTGGTGGACACTTGTTTTATGTGGGGAGAGGCGGTAGCCCTGCCATCAATTGATTCAAAACATGTAGCAGAGGCACTACTTACAATATTTACCCGATTAGGATTCCCGCATCAAATCTTGACGGATAATGGCTCTCAGTTCAAGGGGAAACTAACGGAAGAAGTTTTTAAGCTATTTCAAGCCAGACACTTTCATTGTAGTCCGTACCATCCGCAAGGGAACGGCCAGGTAGAGAGGTTCAACGGGACTCTCATTTCTATCCTGAGAAAGCTGGCACACGAAAAACCGGATCTGTGGGATCAATTCCTGCCCGCCGCATTGTTTGCGTATCGGGAGGTACCACATAGTTCAACCGGGATGGCTCCCGAAACTCTGCTATTTGGGAGGCCAATAAAAGGTCCATTAGAAGCACTATTAAGGACCTGGACAGATGAGACGGCGTAAGAGACTGTTACCTCATCTTATCAATACGTGAACGAACTGACCACTCGTTTGAAAGCTGGATGGAAACTGGCAAATGATAATTTGAAACAAGCCAGGAAGAAACATGCAGCATATTTTAATAGGAAGGCAAAGGACAGAGAACTAGCTGTGGGAGAGAAGGTGCTGCTTCTACTACCCGGTAGCCAGAATAAATTACAAATTGGTTGGCAAGGTCCATATACGGTTCTAGAGAAGGTGTCTAGAACAAACTATAAAACTGACAAAAAGGGGAAGGAGAAAGTTTATCATGTAAACCTGTTAAAGAAGTATCTGGACAGACCACTCCAGGAAAGCACCCCCTTACTGACCTTAGCTATCGCAACTCAAATGCAAAAGGAACCACTCACCTCACATGAATACCCATTACATCCTTGTGAAACAGCAGCACAGGTAAAAGTCAGTAAGCACCTGACTAAAAACCAGAGGGAGAGAGTTCAACAGGTTCTGGAGGAACATACAGATGTATTAACAGATAAACCAGGCCATACAAATTTGCTACAGTATGACATGAAACTGGTAGACTCAAACCCAATCTGTATGAGAGCCTATTCTATTCCGTTCGCGAAGGAGAATGCATTGAAGGAAGAAATAGATTATTTGTTGAAGGAGGGGATTATTTCGCACAGTGAATCATCTTTTAGTTCTAGTGTCGTTTTGTTGAGAAAACCGTCTGGGGAACACAGACTGTGCATAGATTACAGGAAACTGAATGCTGTCACAGAAGGACAAGTGGATCCATTACCAGACACAAAACAGTTATTTGCCAGACTGAACAAGGCAAAATACTTTTCAAAGGTGGATCTTAGTAAAGGCTATTACCAGATCCCAGTGAAGCCTGAAGTGAGACCTTATTTGGCTTTTAGCACTTCGGATGGACATTATGAATTCAACATGCTACCATTCGGACTGAAAAATGCTCCGAGTGTATTTTCAAGGATGATGCGCAAATTGTTGGATCCCCTGAATAACCCATGCATCACGAATTTCATGGATGATATTCTCGTCGCCACAGAGACATTTGAAGAACACATTGAAGCTCTAGAAATGTTATTTAATAGGCTTAGGGAGGCGAACTTAACTGCTAGGCCAACAAAATGTTGCATTGGATGCAAAGAGTTGGAATTCTTGGGACACACTGTATATCAGGGTAGCATGACCCCTGATCCCAAGAACTTGGAAAAACTGCAGAGAGCACCTAGACCACAAACAAAAAAGGACGTGCGATCATTCGTGGCGTTATGCGGATTTTATCAAAAATATATCAAAGATTTTAACTCTATTTGTGCTCCTCTGACTGATCTGACTCGCAAGGGACTTCCAGATAAAATTAATTGGACTGCGCAAAGTGAATTAGCGTTCCAAGACTTAAAGGAAAAACTCACTAGCAAGCCTATTCTCAAACTGCCGGATTTGACACAGGACTTTGTCTTAAGAACCAATGCAAGTAATGTAGGACTCGGAGCGGCTTTGTTGCAAAGATCATCTTCACCTGATGGGGAACTGAAACCAGTCGCTTATGCAAGCCGCAAATTGAATAAGGCGGAACAAGGATACTCCACATGCGAAAAAGATTGTTTAGCGTTAATCTGGGCAATAAAGAAGTTTCAAATCTATCTATATGGTAGGACTTTTGTGGTCGAGACGGATCATCAGCCTCTCGTATTCTTATCTAAGGCTAAACATGAAAACGCAAGATTGCTGAGGTGGTCTTTATTGCTTCAACCTTATCAGTTTAGTATCCAATATATCCCAGGCAAATTGAATGTCGGTGCAGATTTCCTCAGTCGGCACCCCTGTGATCAAAATTAGAGTAATGGCAGGCGTAAGGAGAGATTTTATCTATGTGTATCACTGGTTTTAGAACTTGCCGTAGGCATGTTTTCAAGTGGGGAGATGTGTCATAAAATTAACCATGATACAACGTTAAAATATCTCCAATGATACAACGTAGGGATAAAGACTAATGCGTAAGCTACTAGAATACATGATCGCCCACGCCGCGGGTCATCACCCGCCATGGAAATTAAATTGTTAGACGCGAAGGCAAAACGTTACCCTTGGAACGGGATGAGAACGGAGATCAGAGAAAAAAATATGACTGAACGCGTGCTTGAAACTAGCAAGGCTAAAAGACGCAATTGGTGGGGAAAGGAGGAAAAAAGTCACGTCCCCAAGTTGACACAAGGTAAAGAAATCGACAAAAGAGACCTTAGCTATTATACGCAACAGTCATTTCTTGGACGCTTTTGCGATAACTTAGTCCGTTTATTTGAATTCAGCGGCAAAAGCCGTATAGAAGATGCTAGAAATATTTCGAAAAACCAACTAACCTTGAAAAGTAACTTTTTCTTAATAATGATGTTAGGAATATAAAACCTAGCTGGCCGGATGGCCCATCTTGAGCAGTGAAATAATATGCTTTCATTTATACAGACGGATAGATAATAAGAAAGATATTGACAAAAGATTGTGTTGTTCATATCAGCGAGCGTCTGCATTGAAACAAAAATGTCCCTAATTTTCAAAAAACTGCAGCCTTGAGACTCAAGCACTCAAATCTAGTTGGCATGAAAGAGAGGGGATGGGCTGGTGAACTGTGGCTAAAAATAACTTTAAAGGGAAAATTGTGTAGGGGAAGGCGGAGTTGGTTCAAAAACAAGTGTGTTTTTTTGTGTGAAACGCAAGTAGAGACGGACGGACCAACAGACAATAAGGCATACTTGACTGAGGTATGACTGAAATGACTTTTTGGTAGGAGGTTTGAATCTGAAAAGAAAAAGGCGGTGATTGGCCATAGATGAATATATTATCGGCGCTCAGATGCGCATCTTTGCCATTCGTTATAAGTTGTCCTAGTAGACACAGTGTATTATTTAGTGGTGTATTCCCAGAAGCTAATTGAAATATTTAGAGGGACGCCATACTAAAGCCAGCAGCTCAGCTGAGTTTTGCTAGCAATTAACTGTGTTCTATATTCATAATTCTGGTAAGACTGAAATTATTTCTTTGTATATTTTAATATTTGTTTAATGTTTCGAGTGATTTGATACTGCCATATCAAAATCTATCCCTTACAACAAGTAAGGATTCGCTCTGGACCCCCCGCCCCAGTTCAGGGTCTAGAGACAAATAAAATACATAAACTCCAGCAAGGATTATGAAAGACAGATCAAGTGTTGAGATCAGTGGAACATATCACCTATCCTATTTTATGGCAGGAAGCTAATGAACATATTTCAGAATAGGTAGTCTGGGAGAACTTATCCTATGTAAAACCAACTTGGTAAGATGTGTTGTTTGGTCAAAGAGATCTGACCCGTCTATATGGTGTTGTGTCCAGAAATGGTTTAGAGGATGGAATTCTGACACATAACCAATACTTTATTGCAGAACTGTGAGTTTTTATTTGGCACCAAGGTGGTGTCAAATGTGATGTTGAATATTACAAGAGTGGACCCGTGCAGTTTATATCTTGGCAGAGCAGCCGTATATTGCCCCCAAGCACGGAGAGGTGGGGCCACCATATTCCAGCACCAGAACTACTCATTCCAGATACGTGAGCGTCTGGCCTGCTGGAGATTCACAACTTAAATTCTAACACCCATTATAATATCATCAATAAATGGACAATGTGTAGTCGCCATAGACAGGGAGTGATGAGGTCACCCCAACAGCACATCCATTAAACATTCTCCCAGGAAAATTACACTATAAACAATAGTAATATTAACTAGTATTGTAAAATACATATGTATACTCCTTTCATTTATTATGCCATATCTTCATGCATTTCATTAATAATTGCAAAACCTTTCATATGTTCTGACCAAAATAAAACCTTGGTTCAGAACAAATAAACCTAAAGAAAATTAATTATCAAAAATTTTACACAGCTTGAGTTAGTTCAGTGTGTTATAATATTTTATTAATATTATTAGACTTATTAAATATTTGTGTGTGTGTGTATGTAAACTACCACAACACATTACATCTCATACCCTAGAATTTTAACGTAGCCACATTCATTAGATAAAAAAAGATAGGTGTGAGGTCGTAGTGGTAGCAAGAAGGGCCTTCTGACAATTCACAGCTACATTTATCTCAGGAGCCTTCACAGCTGACCTCATACATCACATTAAGTAAGATCACAATCATACAATACCATCAATACCACTACACTCACGTAAGTTGTCAGTGATCATTTGTATCTTCCTGGTGCTTCCATACATGAGTAAGTAACAGCAATAAGTCATGGAGAATGGTTTATTAGTAGAGTCCAAGGGACTGAAGGCATGGTCAAATATAAAACTCAATAACCTGGCTATCAGCGGCCAGAACGCCTGTGGGATAAATGAATCGTAAGGTCTCTGCAAAAGGACATCATCAAAACAACATGTCTGCTTGACCCTGCTAAAAATGTCGATAGGCTTTTGCCTAGGGTCTAAATATACATTTCATAGCAGACTAATCATTCAAATGGGAAAAATGGTTATCATACAAACCGTGTGAACACATCCCACAAAACTGGAAAACACAGTCTCCTCGAATAACATACTTGTGAAAACATTCAATCTTTCAGTGCTAAGGTATTTCCTTGACCAGAGGTTAACTACACAACCTTTAAAAACCCGGGCCCGCACTAAGACTGAAACACGTCTACATCACTTAACAGTGAACTCCGTGACTGAATTGTGTTCTGACTGCCGTGGTCAAAAATAGTAGTCGACGATTTCATTGGTCAAGCTCGACCAGTGAAGTTATCTTACCAACTAATCTTGCTCAAGATCTTTAGCTATTCTTATATTACTGTTTAACGTGCTAGCTAGAAATAACACTGGCAATCCGGTGACAGTATTGTGGACCAGCTTCAGCTGTGGTCCCATGCTTCATGCGAATCAAAAAGCGAAAAGTGAAATGAAGGAAGTGTACAACATTGTGAGCTGAGCAGTAATAGTTCTTCTTCCGTACTTTCCTGGTCTGGCTTTTCATGTTCTTTGCGGAGAATAATTGTATCGTTGTTCTTTATTGTTCTTTGAAACAGTATTACTTTGTACTTGCTTCAGTCAGTCAGTCACTCTTTTTCGTTCCATGTAGAACACTAAGCTGCAATAGCTGCTTGCCACAAATTTCTGTTTTGGGCCGCCTTCCTCCACTCTGCCCATGATAAACCCCGTTGACAAAGCTTCATCGGTCTCTGATCTTCTCCGATTTTTGTTCGGTATTCCCACTTTTATGTTGCCTTGTGGTTTCCAGGCAAAGACATGGCTCGTTATGTAAAAAGACATAACACCTTACAAAAGACCATTATGGAAACAAAGAGATGAATGCAAACATGCAAGAGAAGACAGCGCTATAAGTAGGAAGATAACATCAAGAGACGGACACGAAAGAGTCTATAAGAGTGCACCATCAAGACAACAGGCAGAAGATGTTAGAGATCCATTACAGCCTACCTTCGTGGTGGAGAAGGCAGCTGATGATGATGATGATGATGTTCCTTGAGGATATATCCTATCCATTTCTATGTTCTGTATTTAATTTCTAGTTGTAATGTTTGTTGACTGGTTCTATTCCTGTTTACTCCTTATGAAGCACTGACGCACCACCTCTTTTCATCCCCCGCAGAAACTTACATCAAAGCATTTATGTACTCTCCCAATGGAGGTTTCTGATACAGTTTGTTTGACAGTCCCATACACATAAGCATTAAGACTAAACATATATATTATTTAGTACATCATTTATATTATTAGGAAATGAACTAACTATTCAAAGGAACTGTAAATTAAATCTTGTCCATTTTCCTTATCTACATTTTTTTAATCAATGTCTCAATTCTACATTATTTATCCTTTTCCGTGATTCATTTTTCCTTGCTATTAACATGACACGTCGAGGAAAGCGCGACTCATTTTGATAGTGTGACACTAGTGCTTATAAAAATGGTACATAAGGCAGTTACAGAACAGGAAGAAATGGTACCCTGACTAAATTCAGAAACATTCAAAACTGCCAAGGAGGAAATTAAACACGAATATTACCCAGTGTTGTTCTCCAATAATGACAAAGAAGAATCTGTTTTGTTAGTCACGTCACGACTATTTCTCCGGCCATTCATCATTTTCTTCAATCAATAATGACTATGTGAAATAAAAACAATACAAATTATTGTTTATTTTTCTTGCTTACTTTCCGCTAGAGCATGCCAGGGTCTCGGTATATCTTTAAAATGTCACAACTGGTCATGTTGCCTATTGTAAATCTCTTATTCTGTCCAGAAAAAGTTGTCACTTGATTTGAATGAGTTTGTCAAATGAGTGTCCTGTGCTGATGATTGCTTTCTCTTTACTTGTGAAACAGAAATGGCATTATACCACAAGAATATCATTTTACAAGAGCAAAGAAACGAACGCTGAGATGGTATAAACTACATATCAAGATTTCACAATCTACATAGATTTACCTTCCAGGCAAGCTCCGACCAGAGGAAGCGCTGTGGGCAGAAATTGGTTAATAGCATCAGAAATTGGTTAATAGCATACGACCAGATAACACTGTCCAGCGCGCAGTCGCAAACCCTAATGAATGATAGACGAGATAGCCTTCTAGCGGTTAACCGTTAATCGACAGTGGCTCACTAACGGCAAGGGCAGTCAGACATTGTGGTAATGTTGATGTTTGTTCATATCATCTTCTGCGTTCAGTTTGCAGTCACGCTAAATCTGTAGGCCCGTCGCCAGGACGAAGTCCACAGTCTTTTCCTGGTCAGCACGGCGGGCCCATAGCTTCTGCTTGAGCTCAGCACCCCCTGGCCAGGTTAGACGTCGTGGGTCATCATGGGTTGGGCAGTTCTGGAGAATGTGTTCGGGGGTCTGGATTCCAGTTCTGCATGGACACTCATTTGTATGAGATATCCTGAGGCGATAGAGATGGCTCAGTAGTCTGCAGTGTCCAGTTCTCAGGTGGAATTTGATGGTCTGTTGATGTCTGTTAAGTTGGTGGATTGAGTCATCTCTGCTGTGTGTATCACCTTCCTCCTTCCACTGGTTTTCGTACTTGTTGTGGATGATGTTCATATCAAACTCTGAGACTAATTATCCTTAACACTTATGTCCGCCTATATTTTTCATTTATTCTGTAGCCTACAGATTGCTTTTCGCCTGATCATTTTTCTTCTATTTGTTATGATGTAGTTATCTGCATATATGTTGATTTATGATGTAGATTGTCTACTGAAAGGGTTATGTATATTGTCATTCTACTCGTATGCTTATTATTATTCGTCTGTATGACACAGGAGAATATTTTTAGACCTGTTATGGTATCAAATAAAATAACAATACTCTAAGCTCTTTCTGCTTCTCCCTTTTTTTTTTCTTTTTTAGATAAATTCATTCAGACAGGAAACTTTAGTCTTCTATATATTTTCTAAAAACTTCTTTCAGCACCATGAGGCAAATATTAACCTACAAACAAACCAAACAAAAAAATGATAATCATTAAGTGTTTTATATATACTCTTCATTACTAAACGGGGCTATGCACGGAGGCATATCTGGAGTCATCCATATATGACCACCAGCTATGCACAATGATATAGTATGTAGATTTGGATGTGATCCTCTGTCTGTAAGGCTAAGTACACTCTCTTTGACTTTTGAAATCATCCACACACGTCCAGGGATTCCCCCTGTGGTGAAACATGTTGAGAACCCAGCATTGCACACTAAGCCTGGAAGAGTCACTTGAACCCCAGACGTAACTCTGGCTTTTACCTGGTTGCCTGCAAGCAGGAGGATCTCACTATGGACCCCGTGATAGGCAGGGGTAGCAGACAAGTGGCTGTGTGTAGCACGTAACATTTCCTTGGGATAGCCCAGATCCAGAAGACAATATTTAAGCTCTGTATATTTGAAGAGCCCCCTTGAATGGCGGTGCATGTACAGTATGCCACGCGCATCTTCCTCTTGGTGACCAGATGTGATGACCCTTTCAATCCAAGCCAGACTGGAGAATACGTTTCGTAATAAAGCCACAAGAAAAGCCTAGATCTACAGTGTATTATACCAAGGAGTCTTAAACATTGGTATTGGCTGTAAAAAAGTGAGAAGCTCAGCAGCCCTAGTTAAAATACAACAGCAACAACAACTATATGGGGCTGAAACAAGGGGTCAGAGCATATTGTGATATTATGCCACTCTACCGAGGCTTAGCGATCCCTGAAGCCTTGGCCAGGTAACTCGAAGGTTTCCTTTTTCCAGTTTGTCTCACGTGGAGGTGCTTCAAGGTCTTTGTTAGAGATCGATCTGTCACATAATTATTTTTGGGTCGATCTCTGCTTCACTACGGCAGTAATCAGTTACATTTGTTGTACTGACTAATTACATGCTTTTAAATGGTCGACGTCTCTTTCTTTCTATGCTATGTAGCAGATAGATTGTATATTCAAACATTCTTACACTTCTCTCAGCGATAAGTCGCCATGTCTGTTTTCTTACCCGTTCCTCCCTGCTTGGGAAGGAACTAATAAGATAATATTAGCCGACAACAATGTATGTTGGTTAATCTCGGATGTGCCCGACATCAGGCTATGGAGTAACATTAAAATCGCCCAGCGCAGTTGTTTAATCGCTGATAAGGCCAGGGTGCGTTCTTTGGTAAAGGGACGGATTTTGTCTGCTCAAGCGACAGATAACGAGATTACTCGTCTGTGCGACACATTGTGGACAGACATGCATGACATCATCATTTCCGGCACACCTTGTTGCAAATGCATTACTTTATATTAAAGTGATAATAAGTTATTTGTAAACATGGCCGAGAGAGGATTGAATGTATTCATTCCATATATGGGAGACGTGACCTTTTGCATCCCGCATATTATTTCAGGCGGAAATAATTTTGAGATTACCCCATACAATAAGCATGTTTGAAACGATTGGAGCTTTTTTTTTCTCTAACCAGCGGCACTCGACCTTTCCAGCTCTTTTGGCCCAATGACATGTCATTGCGAGGATGGGGGGTCAGTGGACTTTCCTTCCAACCCGGTCAGGAGCTTCGCTCCTTCCCATCCACACGGGATTTATGTGCAGGAGCCGTTCAGGTTATTCAGTCAAATTTCCGGTCGTAAACATTCCTTCACACGTTGACGACCGGGTTTGAACCATGAAAACCTGGTCGCCAGTACAACGCCGTAGCCATTAAACCAGCGCGGCTCCCTTGGAGTTTTCTTAGCAACGTAAAAAAAATGCGGTGGAGGAAGGGCCATATAACCTGACCTTTTCGCAGTTTTAAGACACTATGAAGATCGCTTGCCAAAACGGAACCAGACTGCCAGAAGTTAGAATTCAGAATTCCAATTTTCAGATCGGACTTTTGTCGGAGTATTTTACTTAAACAGCCCATGAAATCTATATCATTTAATGAGGAACAGGGATATGCGGAAATTGAAAACACGGAGTCATAGAGGGAATAAAGTGTTAAAATAACGACCCCCAAGAACACTGTCCTAGTCAAGTGCGATTATTCATCTGGGCAAACAGTCTGTGAGCCAAGATTGGCGTAAGCTGTGCATTTTACATTTTATAATTTTCATTACTAACATGTGAACTAAAATATATATATATATATATATATATATATATATATATATATATATATATATATATATATATATATATATATATATATATATATATTGCCACGTGAATATTAATATGTGAAAATTGCTAAATGGATGTCCAAGTCATTTGAGGCTGGCAACCGGATCATATATAATGATGAATTCATGAACCACCACTGCAAGGCCCGGTGACAAAAGACCATTATTGAAAAAAATAGATGAATGCAAACATGCAAGAGAAGACAGCGCTATAAGTAGGAAGATAACATCAAGAAATGGACACGAAAGAGTCTATAAGAGTGCACCATCAAGACAACAGGCAGAAGATGTTAGAGATCCATTTTCCAATTTACTAAATACACTCTAAACAGAGCGATAAAAGGATCCCGTTACACGCCCATTGAGGTATATTGGTAATATGGTGTTAGGCCCATATTTTCTTGACCATCGGCACACAAGGGGTGATGTGGTCAGCATCACGCCAGCCGCTTTAACTTTCCCAGAGTTGTTCTGGTACCCATTTCACGAAGCTGGGTCGACCCCAGAGCTGTTAGCGGTCTAAAAAAATCCCACCTCAGAGCTATACCAGAATAATAAGAATTCCACTGAATAAATCAGGGTGGGGGCTTGAAAATAATAATTGCTTAATTCTTCATAAAAGGCGGCGGACCAATATAAGTTAACAATTGCCCTGCCAATGCAGCATTGTTCTTGACTTCGGAAATATCTTATGAAAACTGCCTTGAGATAGAAGCATCATTATTCTTCTATCTACAACTCTGTCAAGAGTAATCGTGTGCGAAGGTAGACACCTTTGAAGGCCCATATTAGATACTCTTGAGTTTTGACCACTGTTGAACCACTACTGCAAAGCAGGGGAGGCAAATCCGTGACACGAACCCTGGAATGCAAGAGCGGCGTGAATTCCTGTGCATCCCCCATACTCGCTGGTTTCCCAGATACCTTATAATAATAGCCCCTTCAGTCATAACTGACTATGGGAATGTGCTCCTGATGTGACAACCCTCAGCTGCTTATTTTCCTGGTGTACCTTTCTTCGATGTTTTCTCCTCTTTTTTTTTTTTTTTTTGCTTGCCGATCTGAGGTGGCGTCGTAGAGAGCATCGCCACTTGGTACGATCTGCAGTTTCATCCTCCCAGGTTGCTGGTGTTATGTCCAGTGCCCTCATGTCTCTCTTGCATACATCTTTGAACCTCAGCTGCGGTCGCCTAACTATTTTGTTGCCATCTGGCAGTTGTACGTGGAAGATATCTTTCGGGATGCGACCATCTCCCAACGGCAGACATGGCCAAGCCATCGTAGTCTGTGCTGTCTAAGCAGTGTATACATGCTTTGAAAGCCAGCACGTGACAATACCCAGATACATTACAATTCCAGTACTTCAAATAATCGCTGTTTTCCCAGACACCCTACTATTCCAGTACTTTAGATACTCACTGTTTTTCCACATACCTTACTATCCCAGTACTCCAGATGCTCTTTATTTTGCCATGTACCTTACTATTCCGGTACTTTAGATACTCGCTATTTTCCCAGACTCCTTACTATTCCGATACTTTAGATACTCACTATTTTCCAACATACCTTACAGTTCCAGTACTTCAGATACTAGTTATTTTCCCAGATACGGTATAAATCCAGTACTTTAGATACTCGCTATTTTCCCAGATATCTCACTATTCCAGTACTTCATATACTCGATGTTTTATCAGATAACTTTTATTCTGATACTTTTGATACTCCCTATTTTCCCTGACACCTTCCTATTCCGGTACTTCAGATACTATCTTTTTTCCCCCAGACATCTTACTATTCCGGTACTTCAGGTACTACATTTTCCCTGACACGTTACTATTACGGTACTTCAGATACTACCGTTTCGTCTCTACTGTGTCTCCACCTTGGCGAGGTAGAAGAGCGTGTGTGTTCCCATGACCTCAAGATTTATGCCGGCGGTAGCATAGCTACCTGCAAGGTCTCCCAAGCCTGACAGGTCGAAGGCTAGGGACCAGACCAAGAGAGACACGCACCTGTTGTCTTCAAGGCAGGCTGGGGACAGTCAAGGGCTAAGGAAGGCAACCCTACAAAATGGCTGTTGAAATCTGATGCACTGGGCCACAGGTTTAACGAAACAATGCAACTAATAATTATGAGATACTACCTTTTTTCCCAGATTCCTTACTATTCCGGCACTTCAGACACTCATATTATCCCAGACACCTTACAATTCCAGTACTTCGTTATTTTCCCTGACACCGTGTCAGTTCAGTGCGTCATGTTCTCGTTGCTTTCCCAGCCATCTTTTTAAATTGTAGCACGTCAGATACTCACTACTATCTCAGACATCGTGTCATATTTTCCCAGTGCCTTCCTGTGCCCCTTTTACCGCCTATTTTTCCGTTGGCACCATGTTTTCTATATTCT
Organism: Oreohelix idahoensis; assembly: GCA_024509875.1. NCBI lineage: Eukaryota > Metazoa > Mollusca > Gastropoda > Stylommatophora > Oreohelicidae > Oreohelix > Oreohelix idahoensis. The sequence continues at coordinate 104,063 of JAMPIV010001522.1, forward strand.
CTTTTCTAAGCATGTGGTCGACAATTTTTGTTTGTCTTTTTGCTGTTTGTCTGAGATAATATCATGATACTGTTCAAACGGTCACCATTCAAAAAGTACATGATCATAGACACAGTGTACGTGAACAAAAAGGAATTGTAGGGTCCCTGACACATGCATTGGGCAAAGCAGGAACATTGTATGACTATAAATATAAACTGGTTTAAGATAGATAAAGAAATCACCACGTTTATAAGCAGGTTTATGACGACACGTGTCTTAATTTGTCCAAATATGCACCAAGGTTAGAAGACTGAGAATCAATGCTCGGAACTCTTCTTCTTCTTTGATCCTTAGCCGCCGACCGTCAAAGCAGTCAGTGGCCATCACGCCTAGTGGCGTCTTGTAGGGCAACAACAAATTGATTCCACGTTGCTCGGTCGGCGGCCATCCTTCATACAGTGCCCCAACTCTGGTTCATTCTTTGCATCTCAGCCTCCACAGTCCTCCGCCAGGTTGTTTTTGGTCGGCCTCTCTTTCGTTTTCCTTCAGGGGTCCAAAGCATAGCTGTTTTGGTGATGGCATCGGGGTCTCTTCTGAGGACATGGCCAACCCAGCTCCAGCGTCTGCCAGCTATGATGGTGTGCATGTCCTCTTGCTTGCTCCGAGTAAGCAGATCTTGGTTGGTGATGGTATTCGGCCAAAAGATTCGGTGAATTTTTTCTTAGGCATGTTGTGTGAAAAGAGGACAATTTGACATTTCCTTCTCTGTAACTCTCCAGCATTCCGCACCATAGAGAAGCACAGAAAGCACACAGCTCTGATATAATCTTAATTTTGTGCTTGTGCTGTATTAAGAGGGCTTCCAGATGTTGTTTAGGCTAAAAAAGGCTGTTCTTGCCTTATTAATTCTGATGTTGATGTCTTTGCCTGCCCCGCCGTCTAGTGTTACTATGCATCCTAGGTATGTGAAGGTGTCTGTCTGTACCAGTTGATGATTCCTTACTGATATGGGCTCAGGGTTGCTCACATTGAGCGTCATGACCTCTGACTTCTTTAAATTGATGTTCAAACCCACCTGCTGGCTAAACTTATTAAGTCTATCCGTTTTTTCCTGGATGTATTGATGTGAATGTGCTAGTAGTGCAATGTCATCTGCATATTCCAGATCTTCCAATGTAGAAAATGTAGTCCATCTTATTCCTCTTGGACTGCCCTCTGTTCTCTGGCGCATCACCCAATCTATGACTGTTAAAAATAGAGTGGTTGATAAGGGGCATCCCTGTCGTACTCCTGTCTTCACCTCCAAGGTTAGGGTGCTCTGCCCAACACTACACGTAAAGTTGGCATAGAGGCTTTTTATGATTGACACTATGCAGCTTGGAATTCCATAAGCCCTCAGTATTTTCCATAAACTGTCCATATGTATGCAGTCAAAAGCCTTTTCAAAATCAACGAAATTAATGTACAGCTGTCTTTGCCATTCTGAGCACTGCTCTATAATGTTCCTGAGAGTGAATATATGATCTACACATCTTGTGTTCTTTCTAAATCCTGCTTGTTCTTTCCTCAGTTTGTGGTCTACTGCTTTTGAAATTCTCTGTATAATTATCCTGCCTAGTATTTTGCTGGAGACTGAGGATCAATGCTCGGAACTCACTTTACAGTTTTGCACGAAGGTACTTTAAATATTTCGATAATTTTGTAAAAGGATTTTAACTTTTGCCAACACCTTTTCAAGGATGTAATTCCTTCAACTCCTCTTTCTTTTAAAATTAAAAAAATCGGAGTTGAGGGAAAACTATTAGATCACAAATACTTCATTGAATATATCAGATTATACGGCATTTAACTCAACTTTTGTCTCCAATTATCACTTTAGAATATAATAAGTATACAACAGTACATTTTTATACATTAATTTGTAAAATAAACAAATGCACAGGATTCTGACATTTACATCATGAATCGGATGGTATTAATTTTTTTTTTTTAAAAGCAACAATGAATTTATCGATACCGTTTTGTCGCTCTGTAACAGTCTTAAAATGGGATATTATATTGTTATTGATTACTGCCAATTTTGTACCTGCAACAATATTTACAGAGTGGTAGTCTTTTCATGTTCGTGTTTCATTATTCCAAAGGCGGAGTATTTTTTTCTGCCTGACAGATCGATCAGGTCGGAATGTGGGTCAGACGAACTGTTTCCTTAACAAATAATAGTCGCCTTTAACGGATCCCAAACATTTTCTTTCTGCCTCTTGATTGAATGGCAAGCGGCGACAGATAATTTCCTATTCATCTGGTGATGTTTTTTTTCCGCACTAAATATCGCACTAAATATCGCACTAAATATTGCACTAAATATTGCACTAAATATCGCACTAAATATTGCACTAAATATCGCTGTCCATTATCGGTTTATAGTAGTATGTCACTTTATATGCCTAAAATATGTAATTTTTTTTTTTTTTTAAATGCCTCGTTTTGGCGAGGCGCGTCCCCTTCACCTTAGTCAGTTATATTAGGGCGCATGTCCAGATATAAAAGACCTTCAGCACTGATGGTAATATAATTCGAAACATGTAAGAAAACATGAAGACTCAAGGTAAAGTTTCATAAAGAAACAGCGAGTCGGATAAGGAAATTGTAAATGATGTAAAGATGACGTGAAGTAAAAAAAAAAAAAAACAGGCAAAGGTATCAAAATTGGACTGCCAACTTAGAGCAGTGCAGAAGTGGTAGGACAGACCGGCTCACAGGGTGTAAGGGTTGAGTGACATACAGCGACCAAGATAACGAGTTACTAAGAGACCTTGATCTTTGTTTTCACCTCCACGTTTCTTTCAGCTGTAACCACCCGCTCTCTATTTTTTCTGATCAGACAGATAGAAATGACAAACAAAAGACTGGGATAATTGTATGTCTAGTCTCTCTCTCTCTCTCTCTCTCTCTCTCTCTCTCTCTCTCTCTCTCTCTCTCTCTCTCTCGCTCGCTCTCTCTCTCTCTCTTTTGTATCAATTTATTAATGATCATACAGTTCAAATCAAAAGATAAAAAGTTAACATCTATCTATCTATCTATCTATCTATCTATCTATCTATCTATCTATCTATCTATCTATCTATCTATCTATCTATCTATCTATCTATCTATCTATCTATCTATCTATCTATCTATCTATATATATATATATATATATATATATATATATATATATATATATATATATATATATATATATATATATATATATATATGTCATACTTTGATCGGAATTGTCTGCCCTTTCCTCTGAGTGGTCTGCCTGTTTTTTCTCTACCTCTTGGCTACGCCTACTTTTCTATCATTGTTGCTCTAGTAGCTTATTTTCTCTCTCTGATTCTGTCAATCTCGTAAAGCCAAGTGAAGGCCCACCTCTTAGCTCGAGAAAAAAAGGGGCATTCTGTCAAAATCTTTCATGTAGAGATTCCTGGGGAAATCGGAATCCCCTGACCCTCTGGTATGGGAAACACGGGGAGCGCTCTGTACTTTTATTTCTGCCATCCACGGACAAACGAGCGTGCTACTGTTACGTCTAGTTTCTTGTCTGGAGTTGTTTGATCTAGAACTCGTGAAATCTCCCCCCCCCCCGCCCTTTACGCCACCTGCAGGCTCTACATATATAAATAAGGGCAGGTCTCTATCTCTCTTCACCATAGTCTCTTAAGGATTCCTTTCTGCCTTGGAAATCGTTATAAGGTTGATAGCCTATAACAAGATTTATAGTGCGGAAATTGAATTCCTTTGCTCGGTAAGCACATCTCCATTTTTTTCTAAGTTAATTTATTGGGTTTCTAGCTTAAACAATATAGAGTCAAGGCCCGTGTTAATCTTTCATTATTATATATATATATATATATATATATATATATATATATATATATATATATATATAATGTTTAAAGTGAAGTCTACTTATTGGGAAGCCGAGTTACTTCATAATATTTCTAATACTTTAGGTAAAGTAATTTGTGTGTGTGACCTGGGAGTTCTAATTTTGGTTAGCAAACTACCAATTTTAGCTCCACGTAAGTAGTACGGCCAAGGCAGAAGATGACTAAGACAGAGGTATATTTTATAAGACAGAAGAGAGAGAGTCTAATGTATATCATTTTTGTCACTTTGATTTACATTTGAATATGTGTGTAATTTCTTCTGTAAAGAGTTTTTTTGTGCTATCCGTTTTGCTACTATGGTGTACCATTTGTTTCATAACGCTTCCAGTGTAGTCCCTATTAGATACATTATCAGAGGGCCACTTTTATTTATCTATTCGCGTTTAAATGGCTAACCTTGGGTTGCCTAAAATATACGTATGTGTGTGTAGACGCGGGGTGAATTAGACTCGCGCGCGCAGAGAGCGTTTTAGCATGGCTGGGCTACCTGTGCGAATAGTACATCCAGAGCGAAGGGGAGGGTATGGCGAGTTGTTGTGATTTTGTGAAAGAAGACGGGGGAGGGGGTACGTGTTTTAATCGAGTGAAAGAACGTGTTTTGTTAGAGATGGATGTAGACTGGTTGTAAATATTTTGTTGACTTGTATATTTCAGAGAGGTCAACCTGTCAACTGTGCTCTATGGTCGGGCCCTAAGCATCCCTGCAGAAATATATACTGGGCATTTATACTAACGTGCCCTTGGGGATCACTACAGCTCTCGATATATTTACCTCCAGTAAATATATAGATCACACGGCAGACCAATCGTTCTGTCCGCGTTCAGCCTACAAGGTGGTTATTGTAGATTACTTACCCACCGCCTATTGCCAATCGGTAGTGTCTATGAGCGGTTGCCGTTGCTCTCCACGCTTCGGGGCAAAGTTGTCGGACCCATTTAGGTCCCGTCACAGTGGATAATACTCATGTTCTCGCCAAGAAGAAATCAATGATTTCCAGCGCCCAGCGTCTGTGTGTTACAGTCTTCATTATCATGTATCAGAGTTATATATGCCTCGGATCGTTCTTTTTGGATAACCAGTTTGTCAGCTGTAATTCACTGATTCGCCCGTGAAGTACCTATCTCAATCAGTGAGCAAAAATCGTCTCTGCCTTATTGCAATCACATATTTGTGATGGCCACCCGCAACCTAACAGTACTATTCCCTAGGACTTAATTAGCTGTTCCAGAGGGAGCTTATCTCCATAGCCTTTGTCTTCCAAACGTACGTGGAACTGTGTGTTTTATTTCCTAACGAACAGAAGATTATCTGCCAAGCATTGACCCCCATTTGAGGATAGGCTGCTCTCATCATCGAGAACTGGGGGCCTAACCCCTTAATTGGAATATAACACTGCGTCGGCAAGAGTACTGGTGGAGGTGCGAAGTGAGGCGATTTTGCGTGTGTGTGAGTGAAGCCTATTTGTCATTCGTCCTTGTAGTTATTAATGTGATAACTTCACTAGTCTTACAAAGCTAGTGAAGGCTTTCCTTTATTGTTTCTTGATGTGGGTTGTTTTTGTTTGATGTTAATAAACATATTTACACTTACTTGTGGTCAGAAATCTTTTCTATGCTAAATGTCACTAGATGTTGTACTGTATGTTCTTACTGCATTTAGAATTAGTCTATTTGTTCAGAGAGAACGGGCGAGGGCTTGACTTAGTAAAAGTCAGTCGTAGGAGGCTTGAGAAATAGTCTTCTTACTCTCCAGAAGTCAGATCTCTTCCCATAATTTTCATTAGTGTTTCTATTTTTATCTCCTTTCACATTTTTACATTCATAAACTGTCTGAACTCAGACATAATCTATTCACAATTATCCTACATGCGACAATATATAAGTAAGGAATTCGAAAAAACACCATACATGTTCTTGTCCATCCAGAGAAAACAAAACTAAGCCTATAGCATCACATACGACAACAGCAATTTGTTTTATGCAAGGAAAAACACACCTTGAACAAACAGTGCAGAGTCACGACACTGGACAGGACAAGATTTCCTCATGAGGGACACGTACAAGGATTGACACTGGGGTTCACTGGCCGAATTGGCAGTAAAGGTTGAACTTCCTAGAAGGTGAACAACAATAAGTCCAATCCAATTGTGTAATCCGTTGTGAAAATGTCCACTCTCCTGGCTCTCTGAAATAACTCTGTGTCTCTCGGTGGTTTCCCTGACAATGAATTAAAGATTCAGCAAGCCTGCCCTTCTCCGGTCTATCACTGAGTGGTAACTAAGTTGTCTGCTGAGGTGGCCAGAGAAAAATTTATATCTTCTATATCCACAATCGTTAGCAGCCTAACACACTGTCTTTTAGAGCCAGATGATGTCTGAGCCCTAAAGGGTATAGTTTCTATACGACTCCGTACCCGTCTGTGCTACTATAAGAAGTGCTTTAACAAGCTCCCTATAGCATGTATGGAGGCACAGTTGTAGTACTTAAAGCGATGTTTCTGTTCTTTGTCTTGCAAGCAATTGAACTGGTTTTTTGGGACTGAAAGAGGACATGATCCACATACGTATTTAACGCCCGTAAAACATTTATTACATGACAATAAATGATAACAATATGACAGGTAATTATATATACATCTTTCATCCTCTTTACAAATTACAGCTCACCAAACCCTCTCGTTTGTTAGCGGTACAATACTCTGATTTGACACAACGTTGTCGCTTGTTACAAAGCGATTATACCTTGCGTGTCGGGCCGACACGAACAGACGTTCAGATTTAGGTTCTCTACGAACGATAAATTGTAAACAAAGCGGTTCTCGCTGTAGGCTGCTGTTAGGTATTTTTTTTAAAAGTATCCCATACCCTCGTTTGTAACGAGAAGCTCACATTTCCAAAAGAAAAAAAAGAAAAAAGAAATATATATATATATATATATATATATATATATATATATATATATATATATATATATATATATATATATATATATATATATATATATATATATATATATATATATATATATATATATATATAACTAATCAGGCTGCTTTTATAATCTGTCAGGAATAAAATGCATGTATCGCCCCAAACAATAACCATAACACAATGATAAATAAAAAGATAAAAAAGTTCCACCAATTTACACAAAAGATCACTGACGCCGAAAGCCTTAATTTCTGGGTGCCTTTATCTCAAGTAAAACTTTATATCGGTTTTCCCTTCCTAGAGATTATCCACATCCTACCCTTACGTTGCTTAGCAAACACACTTCACTTATTAAAATTATGAAGACAATTATCTTAGATCTGTTTTACATAATTAGAATCTGTTTACTTGATAACCCAACTATAAATACTAATCAACCAAGTGTCACTTATCCAAAACAGAAAAAGTATCCATGTGTTTCTTTTTCGTGACTGAATTACGATGACTTCGAGTATTCACTTCACATAACAAGTCCGTATTCGTTGCTTCTATTAAGTGGGCTGTCTTCAAGGCTCTCTTGGATAGGGAAAATGGCCCCACTAAGAGCCTTTAATCTCTGTCATCTTGCGTGCAGTGGCCACAAAGGGACTGCCCGTGACAAAGACACTGAAGAAACAGAGATTTTCCCCCGAAGCGACAGAATAACAGAATAAAGGTCTCTAGTTGACGGGGAGTTTTTGTCAAGCGGTCGGGACTGCAAAGAGTGCAAAAAACTGATCCGCTCAGGGGACATGAAAAGACGCCAATCCACCGCTGCTCGCCTTCTCCCGTCTAATTCAAAAGACATCTGAAGAAACGTGCTGACCAACAACACAGAGTTTGGTTGGTTAGTGTAGACGAGCAAAAGATGCATGAGTGAAGGGACCTCATGGGCTGTCTAAATGAAGATTGACACTGACAGGATCTGGAATTTTATAGTAAACTCAACAGAAAAGTAGAGGGGATGGGATAAAAATAAAATATAAGATAGGGGCGGTTCTTCTTCTTCTTCTTCTTCCATCCTTAGCCATCAACCGGCAAAGCAGTATGTGGCCAGTACGCCTAGTGGCGTCTTAGGGCAACAACAAATTGATCGATCTATCGCTGTTTCCACCACGCCTAGTGGCGTCTTTGTGGAACAAAAACAGACCAAACAATCTATCATTGTTTCCGTAATCAGATTGGTTGGCAAGCAGGTGATCAGCCCACTGTGCGATTTGTGTGTGTGGTTGTGTTTTAAGATTGAAAACACAAAATGCACTTAATACAAAAGGTACCAAACCACAATTTCAAACAAGTCCAAAAAAATTATGTACAGGTTCAATACTAAACACCTGTCAAGATGCAAAATATACACATCTGGGTCATTTAAAAATGAAATAATGTTAAGGAAAACTGAATAAATGTCGGATTCTTCTGACAGCTTCCCTTCACACACTGGGAAGGCTATTTCAATTTATAATGCAAATGCTTTTAATACTTAAATTAATTTAAAGTCAATATTTTAAGAAACGTAAAACTAAATGAACCGAACTAATCATTAAATTCATTAATGAAAATCAACTAAGAGAGTGATAGGTACCCCAGTAAGGGATACACTAGGAAACTACACAAAGAACAACAAACGCTAAAAAAATATTAATTGTATAAACGCCGACGACAAGGAACCAACTGACCGACGAGTACGTCTTGCTGGACACATGGACATTGAAGAAACAATAAACGCACGATTGGGACGTAGTACGGATGCACGACGACGCCACAGGGACACAGGAGAACATGCCATGTCACACCAGACGCCGTGTCCTCTTTCCCTCTCTTTGTCCTGCCCAAGCAATCAATGCTTGTCTAGTAAGGCTTGCTGTCGTTCTTTGGTCGCTTCAGCTGCACCTTAAGTCGCTTCATGCCAATCTGGAAGCCATTCATGGACTGGATGGCCCCCTGGGCAGCCAGAGGATTGTCATAGCTTACAAAGCCAAAGCATTTGCTGCGGCTGGTCTGTTTATCAATAAATACTTTGGCTGAAATAATGGTGCCAAAAGGCATGAACATCTGCATGAGGTCCGCATCCCCAAACTCTTGTGGAAGATGATAGATAAAAAGGTTGGCGCCATCTGGACCTGAAACTTCTTGCTGCTTGGAACCAACATTAGCAGCCTGCTGTAACTGTGCTGCCTGGTTGAAGGCATTGGGGAATGAAGCGGCATACTGCTGAATCCCTGAATAAGCTTGAGTCAAGGCATCCAAACTATTTGAGTTGTTAGAACCAAAGCCATTCATGTTGCCTCCCAAATTGCCCAATCCACCCAAGCCTGCTGCTCCAGTTCCCATATTTCCAAACTGATTTCCCCTCAGTGCAGAATTTCCAGCATTGCCCATTTGGCCAAAGTTGCCCATGCCACCTTGGTTACCGGCCCCTACGTTCATTCCCTGCTGGCTGACAGCGCTGCTTGCCAGGTTTCCCAAACTGGCCAAAGCCGCAAGGATAGCTGGATTATTTCCAGCTGCTGCAGCAGCAGCGGCAAGCAACTGTGGCATATTGAGGCCCACATTACTTTGTTGATTACTGAAACCTCCCACATTGCCACCAGTCACCTGCTGCAACAATTGTGCAAGGTACTGTGGTCCCATTGCCCCAAAACCTGTGTTCCCCCACATATTTTGATTCATTTGCTGAGATTTCCGCTGTTCTTTTTCCCTCTGCGTATCAGCAAACTTCACAACCAAAGGTGAGGAACAGCCTTCCATTGTTTGGGAATGATGCATGCTCTTAATTGCATTTTGTGCACACTGTCTTGAAGCAAAGGTAACAAATGCACAACCTTTACTTGAGGTTCCTGTGTGATCCCGCAAAACTGTACACTCCTCCACCGTTCCAAATGGAGAAAACATCATTTTTACATCATTCTCGTTATACTTCTTGGTCATCATGCCAATAAACAGCTTTCTGTCCTCAGCATATGCTCCACCCTTCTTCTCACTATCAGCTGGCTTCATCTGAATGGGATGATGCATTGTTGGCAAAGTTTTCACATTGTGCAGTGCATTCTGTGCATCCAGAGCAGCTTTACGAGTGAAGAATGTTATAAAACAGCATCCTTTGCTCTGGCCAGTGTTTTTGTCTCTTAAAATGTTCATGCTATGAATAGGTCCAAATTCCTCAAACATAATTTTGAGGTCATTCTCATCCCACGCCCGAGGAATTTGACCTACAAACATCTTAATGGCATCTGGGTCAGGCTCTGTCTGCTGGGAGTTCATGGCTCTATCTTCCACGTGTAAACAAAGGACGTACAAGACACCACAAACATACACTTAACGCAACGAAAATGGCGGACTGTCAGGGGCGGTTCTACCGCTGAGAAAACTTATCACAGAACTCCATCTTTAAGTTCGCAATTATTTTGCGAATTAAATTTCCGAAGAATTATTCTGTCGACGTTATGTCCTTTCTCCGGCTCCACTGAGGTCTTTTCATTATTTGGCCAATGGGGCTGTTGTCCCTACATTGACATTTTATCAGGAGTTTCCTCCGAAAGATCGACTCATTACTACTGATGAGACGGTTGCGCAACTTCGCATGTTTACCTGAGAGGTTGTCGTGATTAAGTCTGTCTCACAACACGGTCATACCGCACGCCATACTGTGGGAAAACTGTCTGATACAATAGCCAATGAAAACGCTCCCTTCTTGGTGTGTATAATGAAACATTTTATGCTTAACATGGAGGCCCTTTGTGTGCAACTTATAGTACGAAGCTATTTAATTTCATAAGGACTAAAGAAGTTTAAACGGGAAGGAGTATATATCTCAACAACGGGAATGTTACTTTAAAGGTAGGTGCAAAGACTTCCTCGAATAGTAGTTTATTAAGAGAGAAAGATCGTGTGAAATGACATCTTATACATCAGGGTAGTCCCCAATTTAGCTAGTTAAAGTATGCATAGATTTAAATGCATGTTGTTACCTAAACAATTATTATATAGATCGGTAGAGAAAAATTCACAGAATAATTCAAGTTTAGATAATCAAAATCGGCCCGGAATTAAGAAATATAAATGAATATTTAAAAATTTGCTAATTGAACAGATGGCAAAAATACGCCCCAGTTTTAGATTTTTAACATAGTTTTGCCCCATGCACTCCGAGACGGAGGATACGGTAGTATATAAGTCCTTGAACTTGGCTGAATTGAGGCCACAAAATTTGAAAAGACAGCTGAACAGAAGAGAGCGGTAAAAGTCATATAACTTTGCCACCGCATCTGCCTAGCAGACCTAGATGCCCATTAGCAGCATGGTACAGGTTGTGTGTATTGCCTGAGGGTAAGAAAGAATATATATATATGATTATATATGTGATTAATCCACTTGTGCGTTAGGAAGTGTGTAGTATGTGTTAAGAAAAATTACAGGACCAGTGTGTTGCAGGCGGCAACTACCAGCATCTGTATACAGTTAGAGGAAAAGCCAGCCTTGTAAATGTGTAGAAAAATTGAGAATGATGGCCAAAGTACGCCTGTAAGTTTGATAAAGTATTTAAAGGAGTATTTCTTAAAGAAACGACACATTTATCAGGAACATAAGAAAGGATGACAGGATTTGTTAAAATGTATTGATCAAGGTATTACTTAGTATTTTATACTAGACTAAATCATTGTATCGAGGCGGATCAACGACAAATGGATCTAACTTAGGATTTATAAGGAAAATGTAGTCACATTGAACTGGCTGTGAGTGGTATTGAGGTAAATTGTCCTGTGCATATGTTAGCACAATGTCTGACACTGTTCGTCATGTCCATTGTATGTAAGGATAGGATAGTGATGGACCATATAGAGGTTATGTTTAATTTTGTTCCAGGTTTTATCCTGCAACTACCATAATTGTACGAGACATCCACCTCTGTTGGACTCTGTGGTACGAAGGCTCTTGGTGTTCATAGAGCTAGTTACCCAGCTTTCCCGGCCTGGAGATTCAGATCTTGTGTGTTCATGGCTAGAGTGGGATTCATCTCTGCATATCAGATAAGTGGCTAAGCTAAGCCACTGGTCAGCCTATCCAGAGACTATCTTTAATACATAAAATACCAAAGATAAAACCTAGTGTATGATGACTCATTGTGGACATTATTTTGATGAATACTAACTTCACAGTCCAGTGAGAGTAACAAAACATATGTGTAATAGATAATTGTTATTTGAAAGAGAAATTCATCATATTGATCCATTTTGATAATTCATATTCCATGTTTAGTTATTTTATTATGTAAATACATTTGAGTTCTTTCTAAGTTACCTAACCGAAAAGATAAACGGTATAGGTTAAATAAATTGTAAATATGTACAATCAGACTTACTGAATTATTAAAAATGAGTTAAAGTTCTTGTTGATATATAGATACATATTTAATTAATTAATTAATCCCCTAGCAGAGCTAATACACTTAATAATAATAAACATTATTCAAGGGAGGATCTTGAGAGGGAGCCCATAGACAGTCAGGAACAAACACTATCATCATACCTGGAGGTTTATACAGCTTGATCCTACCTTTGATGTCGATACACCCTTACTCTTTTTAGAGAAGGGGGTATTTCTTGTAAGACCAGTCTCTTACCTGGCACTATCCTGGTATCATCTGATACATCTTTTTGTCCAGGATATCTTACATTTTCAATAACATCTACCCCCTCGCGACAGAGGTTTCCCATCTTGTACGGAAAAGGGTGCAAACTATCCAGGCTACTTAGTGTGTATTCGTGAGCCGTCCGTATTCTGCGTCGCGCCATAGAGTCTCGCTTAAACGTATGCCTCTAAGAGTTTATAATACGTTTCTTTCCCAGCCCCCAAATCATTTTTTTAATAATAGGGGCCTCTTCAAGAGTTTAAACTTCAGAGCCCCCAAAATGTAGATTCACCAATGACCTCAGTGTTTTAATTAGTCCACTCATTCTTGTCAAGGAACCTACAATTATGAAATATAAATCTAGTGACAGCCCGAAAGAGACGCGAGTCGTAATGCCCGTGTCTAGCTAACAAAAGAGCAACAGTAATCATTACATGTAATAGGCAGTTTCTGTAAATAATACACATGTTCTGTAAGCTTTATTTTTCTTCCTTTATATCCTCCTTACTTTTCCCAAGACTATTTTGTTTCGTAGTGCATAGTTTAGCAAGGAGGATAGTCATGATTCGCTCCCATAGTGAGACAGTGTTACCGTTCGGAAGGTCCTAGGCTTGAGTCTCCGATATACCTATCACTTCTGTTGTTTATCTGTTGGCAAGCTGTCTACTTCTTTATTTCTCACATGGCAGAAACATACCTAGATGTGTATTACTGATTTACTGTTTATAGGCCTCGAATTTCCTCTCTTTTATATAATTAAATATTTTGTTTCAGAAAATGTTTTCCCTTTGAACTACTTTTTCTTATTTTTGCATAAATCCACGGAACAAGGCTCTACGTCGCGACCGACAGATCAATATGGAAAGTACTTTACATTCCTTCACATACATTAGTCTGGCTCTAAAGTACTTTTAAATTGCAGAGCAGTCAAACGTAATAATTCGAAGATTACAACCTGCTAACAAGGTATGGTTACATTCTATTTTTTTGCATCGAGTAGCGTTCGATATTTAATATACAAGTAATAACAGATATCAAAGTTCTGTTACAGAAGGAATTATAGATCTGCCAGAACTTTATCAATATACTTACTATACCTACTCTATAATTGTTCAGAAAGCTATGCAGTAATTTAAATAAAGAGACATGATGAAGACATCTGGATTTTTTAAATACTTTTATTTATGATCACAATAGCTTTGTATATTTGTAGCGTTTCAAATCGTTGATGCTCACAATCTCTGTTCCACTCATCGTAGAGAGCTGCTGAGTCTTTGCATACACCTTCCTTTCTTGGTACATTTTAATGTTTTAAGTTTTGACCGGTATTAACCTATCAGCTTTTATATAACTAAAACTAAGTAAATAAGGTAGAAATAACACCATTAAAGTATGGGTTTTAAAGTAAGGTAGAGAATGAAAAATAAAATATAGATTGTGTTTCGTGTCTGAAGTGGAGGGCTTCGATGAGCGGTGGTGTGCATAGTGAATCAATATGTTTCTTCAAACAGCTAGGTAAGCGAATCTTATGTTTTAAACACTGTTCTAGAAGTGACCAACTTTCTTATGAGTCTTACATTAAGTGTTTAAATGGTATATATACTTTATGTAAAGATGAAATTCATTTGACGGAAGTGAGTAGTTCAAAAAAATTAATATTCAGTTATGACTTAGAATCGTAAAACAAATACAGGATGAATAAAAATAAGTTTTAGGGAACACTTCTATTGCTGTTACCACATGCAGTTGAAAAATAAGCAGAAAATAAATTGTTCATACATTATTTTGTATAAAATAAAAGCTGATAGCCGGTTATAATTAATCACTAATTCGTTATATTTAACAAAATTACATTTTTTATACGTACGTAGGTACCCACTTACATACACACATACATATATACATACATAGATACATATATACATACATACACACATACATACATACGTACGTAGATATGCACTTACATACATACATACATGCATATGTACATACATACATATCAGAATCTTTATTCTCTCGACTATGTGGAAACCATAGAGGCATATCCCTTCTCAGTGTCCCTGGTAAAATCTACTCTAGAATCCTAGAGCAGAGACTCCGACGCCTAGCTGAGCCACAATTGGATGAGGTCCAGTGCGGATTCCGAGCAAACCGAAGTACTCAAGACCTAATCTTTGCACTCAGACAGCTGAGTGAAAAGGCCCTTGGGTATAAGAGTGAGATGCATCTTTGTTTCATAGATCTGGAAAAGGCGTTTGACAGAAGGAAGAATATTCCAGCACCTCTGATTCATGCTATACAGAGCTTCTACAAGTCTTGCAGAAATTATGTGAGGACAGCTAACCGTAAGTCAGAAGAGTTCAGGACCAGCACTGGTGTAAGACAAGGTGATATCCTATCACCTTACCTCTTCATACTCCTTATGGACGATGTCATCAAGGCATGTAAGGAGAGAACAAGAAAGTATTCAGTGGGGTACTGGAAGATGAGACAGGTCTATACTTCGGAGCTGGCATTTGCTAATGATGTTGCCCTGATTGCTAAATCAGAGGCACATCTCCAATCCAACCTGCAAGTCTGGAAGGAAGAGCTGGAGAAGAGAGGGATGGTCATAAGCAGCTCTAAAACAAAATCCATGGTGATATCACGAGAAGAAAGAAGACATCAGATTAAGCTGGGAGAACAGGTCCTGGAGCAGGTCGACCACTTTAAATACCTCGGAGCTATCATAGACCGAAAGGGAGGCACCAAAGAAGAGTTGGCCACTCGAAAAGCAGCAGCTGGGAGACTTTTTCAGGCCATAAATCGAGGATTCCTCAGCAAGAGAGAGGTTGGTAAGAAAACGAAGATTGCTGTATACCACTCCACCTATGTCCCAGTCTTGACATATGGATGCGAGTCATGCGCAATGACTACAACCCATAAAAGCCAGATCCAAACCTCAGAAATGAGGTATCTGAGGAAGGTGGTTGAAGTAACAAGAAGAGACATGGTACGCAACCAGACGATACGTCAAGGCCTTAAATCCTACCCCCTGCAGACCCAAGTAGAACAGTCCCAATTAAGATGGTTTGGTCATGTCTGCAGAATGGGAGAAGATCGGATACCACGACAAGCATGGGAAACAAAGAGCCAAGGATCCAGACCCCGAGGACGACCCAGAGTCCGCTTGGAGGACAACATTAGACAATCTTTGAAGGACCGAGGACTAGAATGGAAACAGGCCAGGAGGAAGACAGCCGATAGGATAGTCTGGCGCTCTCTCTTCCAAATCTCTACACCTTACGGTAGAAGGGGAACGACTAAGTAAGTAAGTATCTTTATTATCCAAAAAATACATTGAAATGTACTGACATGATATAATAAAATACAACATGGTATATAGGAGAATCATTACAATTTACATAAAGTGTGGAAGACGTCTCAGGTAGTTCTATGCGGGTGTTTTTACATCGAATGTTTGTGTTACACATATATAACAATCTTTAATCTTTCTAAAAGAAATTGATATGTAATGAAATTATATGATACAACATACCAAAAATGAGTATTATTGAAATTTACAAAATGTTTGGTGTATCTGGGTGTTTTTACATGGGGGTTTTATCAGAATCTTTGTTTACCATAATATACTTTGACAGGTAGTGGAATGAGATATTAAATAGAGCATCAAAAACAATAGTAGTTTGGTATAGTAGACAGAGCACAATTGACATTAGACTTAATTAAAATGTGGAAAATATCTCCAGCAATTTAAAATAGGTGTTATTTTCATCGAAGTTTCCATATTCTGTAAGAGCCTACAATTGCACTAATGCTGACATATTTACATAGAACTTGGGCTTCACATTTCCGCAACCCCAACGACATTAATCCACTCACATACATACGTACAAACATACATACATACATACACACACACTTGCCGACAGACAGACAGACATATAAAAACAAATTGGCTGACAATACTTTTAAGTGGTGTCTTATTTGCAACGAATAAGTCGCTTTTGAATAGTGACAGGAGCAGACTTTTAGAAATCTGACTATTACCAAATTGGCGTAACTTGGCGGCGCATGGGGGGAGGGGGGGGGTGAATGAAACACCATAATGTCGCGCACCCACATGGTATGTGGAATAGAAGAAACAGTTGAAGGAAAATGTGGATTGTTGGTATACTGTATTTAGCGATAGTCGTCTCACAGGATATAATGTTTTCAGAATGAAACATAGTAATTAGTTTCCCGCAGACGTCGATCAATGTGAGTTTAATGGACCGAGGTACTGTCGTCTGTATCTATCCATTACAGATGACAGCGATTACTGCTCGTGCTTTCACACATGCATGTAAATTGAAGTATCTCGTGGCAAAATCAGGAGCATGTTATAATTGTTACTTCGGTACCAAACTTTCATCTATAGATCAGTGACCCATATGGATATCGGTTCAGATTTATTACTGTACGATTGTTATAAATGGGTAGCTTTAATCGATTCATATGTCACAAACACCAAGATGCAGATGGAAAGACAATAATATAATACCAAGAGGCAGATGAAAGACAATTCTACAAGACCATGAGGCAGATGAAAGACATTTATACAGTACCAAGAGACAAATGGATAGATAATAATACACGACACAAAAGTAGATGAATAAACAAATGATACATCAGGAAAAACGTGCCCGCCACAGTGATGGGTGGCTCTAATGTTATCTAAGGAAGCACAGAATGCACTCAAAGAATGGCAAGCAATGGGGCGCATAATTATAACCAGACAATTGCCTCTGGAATAAGAGATGATGAGAATTGGTTTGGTTTGGTTTTCAGGACTATCTTCATTGCACACGGACAACTTTATCAATGCTCCGATCTCCTCCCTTAGATCACACAAGGAGGATTTTAGCACAGTGCACGAACTCCGTAGCACCGGCGAGAATCCCAGTGTGTGTATACAGGAATCACACATTATATAAATATTTTTGTGGTGGGTAGGTTTCTAATTTTTAAATTTTGCCAAGGCAGCGGCCTTACAGCCTACTCTTGACGATTTCCAACCGTCGTGGGATTTTTAACGTGCGCAACTTGCACACGGGACCTCCTATTTTTCGCCCTTATCCAAGAAGGCTAGGTATCCGATCTCTCTACCCAGGAGACCAGGGGGGAGTATGACATCATCAGGACCACTGGTTCTGAGAAAAAAATGTCCATAAATTATATTCCCTCAACTGAACCCAGTACCTCTAGACCATTGTGATATGTATTCCCTGGTTCAAGAATGAAAACCATTGCTCCCTTCACGGCAAGAGCGGACAGAAAACATGGAAAAATTAAGTTAAGATAAGTCGAAAACAGAGAAATCTTACATGGGAGCACTGAGCTGTGAGTCGGTATGCCCCGAAGCCAATATATAGATCAATCACCAGTGAGTCAACCATCCAGGCATGAATTCAGCCACTCATTAAGCCAGTCATGCACTAAATAGGTAATTCATGAGTCAGCCAGCCATTCCGCCAGTACATTAAACAGCCTGTTCATAAGCAAGTGAAGCAATCAAAGAGCTGATCAGCGACTAGTCAGCGACTCAATAAGTCAGTTAAGAAAATAAAGACAGAGTCCATTATTGTTCCATCCGAGAATGAGCTGGCAAATACACGCCAGTCAGCGCGTATCAACCTGGCATTGAACCAATTTGCCCTAGGTAGTTCCCGTCGTCTCTAAGGGGGACAAAGAAGGAATAGGCCTACTGCTAATTCAGGCATGTCGTAAGAGGTGACTACAATCTAGTTCATGCATTGCCTGGCAACCGCGTCATCAATGGTCTACAGAAATTACCACAGCCAGTGTGTATGAATGTTCCAACGTAGGCTTCCTGCAAGGGAACTTGATGCAGTGGTGGCCGTATGTTCCATAAGGAACACAGAAGAGGAAAGTCACCATTGTTGTCAGTTAGTCTGAGAGTCTATCAGTGAACTAGTAGTAGCCAAACTGTGGACTGTTTAACCAATCAGTATTGAGACACGGCTCGTATAATTCCCCGGATGTCTCTGAGGAGAAGAAGAAAAATTCGACAACGGCTTCATAAGGTATGTCGTACAAGGCGATTAATGTGAGTTTATTAATAGAGCTTGCAAACTTATCGTGTAAAACAGATTGCTACTGAAACGACCATTGTTAAAGCTTGATGAAGGCGTCTTACACATACATCAACTACAGTGGTGGCTCCATGTTCCAAAAGGGCGAAAAGAAAAATGATGATGATGAAGAAGACACGCAGTCAGTAAGGGGTTAGTTAAGTCATCAGTCATTTAGTCTTCCTCTTATTCAAGCAGGCATCAGTCATGAAATTAATCCACAATTAAGGGAAGTTATACAGTAAACTTTTCTTTTCATTTATTCTAAATTATTTTACAAGCCTTTTAAAAATAATACTAGTGTTGTAGGAAATGGGTTTTTCTACTGTTCTGTTCTATTCAAAGCGTGGTGCTCATCTTATCATATAATAATGAAAGACTTGAGAAAGTGAGTAAATTACAGCCAACGTTACGGTATTATCTTTCGACTCCCGACGCGCATTGATTCTTTATGGCTGGCAATACCGCAGCCCAACTGTCCCAGTGTTTTGAGCATTGGCAGAGTTACATGACGCCATTTGTTTTAAATTATTTTATAAATATGATGATTGTTGAAGGAATTTAAATATAATATATAAGTATTACTCTCATTTTGTTAAAAGTGTTGTACTGGTTCATTCTTCGCAGCTAAAATATATTGCTTGCTTGAGAGTATGTGGTTTTAGAGGATGTGTAAAAAATGTACAGGTAGGTAGGTAAAGGATCCCGTTACACGCCCATTGAGGCATATTGGGAATATGGTGTTAGGCCCATATTTTCTTGACCATCGGCACACTAGGGATGATGTGGTCAGCATCACGCCGGCAGCCTTAACCTTCCCAGACTTGCTCTGGAACCCAATTCATGTGGCTGGGTCGACCCCGGAGCCGTTTGCGGTCTAAAAAATCCCACCTCAACTGGGGATCGAACCATGGACCACCGAGCTAGGAAGCCAGTGCACTAACCACTGCTCTACCGTGGCTCCTGGATGTGTGGCTCCAATAAAGTCTTATACTTGCACTCAGGAACAAGTGTCAGTTCATTCTTTCAAACGTGTCATTTCATCATCGTGTAACTTCAAGGGTAGCGATCTTCAACGCTTATTGACATCACTTTCAACAAAACAGTAACTCTTGTAATACGGCAAGATGGCATATATGTTAGTTATTTCTACACGCTCCACTCACTTATACATTGTTCATCAGTCTGACCAAGCAGGTAGATATTTTCATTATTAGGCACTAAAATGCTTATAATTTCTTAGCGAAATATAATAATGAACTTACGCAATCGTTCCTCGAATTGCACACAGGCTAACAACGCCTAACACGCTAAAATAGCGCCGACACATCCTGTGACTTACAGGCCAACAAAAGAAAAATCATACACTTTGCTGGACACTACCAGAACACAGCCACACGCCCCGAAGCTGGACACAGGGTAACACATACATATTCAGTGAGAGTGTTGTGCGGTACTCAGACAACATCAAAAGACTAATTGAAGTTTAAAGCATCGCAAAGCGACTACCAACAAAGAGGTAACGTAGGTTTGAGTTTCTGAATCTTTTTTCCGTTTTACATAATGGATAACAGTAACTGACGAAGATAAAACTTGATTGCTGCGTTAACGACATTAATCTTGCGAAGATCTACGGACTGTTATCCAAGAAATGGTCATCGACTGATGGTCGTTACCAACCAACAGACAATTTTGATATAAATTCTTCCTCAGCCCCATTGCATTTTAGTTTGCGCTCCTTACGTAGCACAGAGCCACAACTACACCTGGCCCTCTTACAGGAAGCCTGCACCAATTTTTCTGATGCTCTTGCAGCTGTGGTCTCTGTGGCGTTTCGTTTTACATGATGGGGCTGTCAGCCCCATGCGCACCTTCATACTGATTGCCTCGTACGACATGCTTGAGGGTGCGGTTGTCCTATTCTTTATTTGTCTCGTTAGAGACCCCCGGGGGGACTATTCGGGGGGCCTTCCTCAGCCTCTGCTGCGGTTGTAATAGCTTTAGGTTTATTTATTAGTACATACGGATCAAATTTAACATCTGATTGCTCGTTATCTTCACCGCTGGGTCTGGAACCGTGCTGAAAGGGCATGCCAGCTGTAGGCGTTCATACATCTTTGTCAGACTTTTAGTCACCTGTTTATGAGAGACATGATTTATTTTCATGAGGTTTAAAAAAAACAATAAACTGTTTTTCTGTATTTAATCCTGTCTTTATATTCGCTTTTAGCCTTTTCTTTCTTTTTGTTTTCATTGCACTAGATATGGTGACGTTTAATTACTAAGTTATCCGTTAGTTCAGTGTGATCATTTGATCACTTTAACAGTACCGTACAATAGAACTTTGATTATCCAAACACTGGTTATCCGAATCTCCAATTAACCGAATCACCAAAGCAAAAGAACGTGGGAATGGTCTGCGGCATCAGCACCCTCCACTCGCTGATTTAGCTCGTGCGGTTGTTATTTCAATCTATTCAATCTGCTCCTAGATGTAGTGCAGTCTGTTTAGTGTTGGTTTTAGTTTAGTTTCAAACTCCATTCTGATTTTCGTGAACAGTAGAAACTTTATAGTCAAGTAACATAAACCATGTTGCTCGGACAATATAAGACAAAGTGGAAAAACATCAATTAATGTGCCGAGAAAGCGGGAATGAGAGACGAAAATCGCCGATAAATATGGTATCGCAGAGGCCACAATTTCTAACATTATACATTTTGATAAACTAGCGCAAAGCCTTATCGCCATATCTTTTCCTACATCTTTCTTATTTTATTTTCTCATACATTTGTGCTCTTTTAAGCCCACATTTGCTATTTCATCGTTTTGATTACTCGCGAGCGGTATCTAGAGTACCACATTTGTTCTTTCATCGGTGGTAAAATAAATGCTTTTGATTGAGTCCCCATACCTGGCATCATCTTTTGAAGTCCACATTGCCTGGTGATAAATCTGGTGAAACACATCTGGTTTCATCAAAATCAGACATCTGGGCATGGTACAATTTCTGTGGACTATTGTTTAGATGCGCGGCTGACACCACCTGGTACTTTATTCAGGGGGAGCCGCTGCGCAAACAATCGACGGTCATCGCACTCGATACAATGTCCACTCAATACAATGGACGCCAGGAGCGGGATATCAAAGACCTGTGCAGCGGAACACCCACTTTGTTTCTAGATGGAGCCGGCACAACAAAGGAACTAGTTAGCGAGCATACAGACAGCTGTCTTACAAAGGATGACAGAAAATTTACATGTGGGCGACAATGGACAGCGAGTTTTGTGACAATTAGCGGACCAGTGAGTTTTTCTGGCCGCCCAATCAGCAAACACCGGGCGGTCTGACCAAGACTGAGAGGCCATGCGAACGAAAGGGTGTGGCGAATTGCCCAACCCACTGTTAGACTGACAGGAGACATGAGAGATCCTAGGTCTGGGTTGCAAGATGCACGCATGGTAATTGGTTGAGGGGAGGAGTTAGATTATCTCGGATACATTGGCTAAACCAGCGATGTATTCTACTGCACAGCTCGTTAGAGATCAATGCAGTTTTCAACGTTGTGGTGTAAAGAGAAATCCCTAAACGCCTAGCCTAAATACACGTGTTTATTCAGAGTGGATAAAATAATTCATATCTGTGGTGAATTGTGTTCTTAAAGGAGTTTGCGAGGGGAAAAGAAGGTTAGTATCTTATAAAGATTATTAATACTTGTTCTTATTCTTTATTTTATTTAACCTCACAGCTACATGTGCAAAAGACATAGTTTCAATTAATTTTCCTAGTACATGACTAATAAAATCAGAAGATTGTCCTCTAAGATGACAGGCTGATAGGAAGTACTTAATAGTTCATACTTCACCTTCATCTAGTTTGTTGAATCATCATAATAGTCTTCCATACGCTCACACTCTCTCGCACAATATGTTTAACATCATTAGAATCGAAATCATAGAGATCAAAAGTGAGATGTAGAGTAAATGAAAGTCAACATGCAAATATTAAGTGTGAAAACTTACAAAGACTTTTGTGTGTCTTCAGTCCATTAGAAGTCGGAGTCTACACGCTACGTGCCTGACGTCTAACCAGAAATAGGTTATCGAAATGGACATTTGGTTTGCAGAATTCGCCATTGGACATTCTTCGTTCCTCAGTAAAACAGGAATATTTCTCGCCCACTACAAAAACAGTGGACGCAGCATTTTTCATTAACATATATCACATGCACACAAGTTCAATACATAGTTATAACACGTTCAAATCACTCGAAAGCTTACTACAGGAGTCAAGCTAAAGCTCACAGTTGATTACTCATATCAAGTTCAGCTCCATCGGAAGCGTACTATCTGAAGTCAAGCGAAAGAGCTCAACAAGTTGAATCTGATATTTATACCAAGTGCAACACACTCTTAAGCGCATTCTATGAAGCAGACTCCAAAGTATATTTTATGAATGACGATTACATACTCAAGATAATGAGTCTACATATTAAGAACATTTCGTGAAGATATCCAGTCTGGCCAGTACCCTCAGGAGATTAGACAACAGACCTTTTCATACGAAAACTGTTAACTGTTGATCAACGCTGCAGAGATATACTCACAGAGAAGGATAGTATATCGTCCACGTTCTCGGTACGACAACAGTTTTCATCAGAAAGTCCTCGACTTAGAGATACCCCACTCGACATAACTTATAACAACTTCGGACATTCTATGCATACATGTGAATCATCCTATCTGGAAGGAGTATTTAGAGACACATGGACTGTGTAGATTATTCACCATTTTGGTAGCACGTATCATATCAGATCATCATCATTTCGCTTCACACAAGCTCATTCATAATTAACTACTACTTAATTATCTACAATATTAATATCTCATCTGTGTGTTTTGTTTGAATCGTCTTTTACTATCATCACGTTTGTTATGGTTAAAATTCATAACGATTGTGTCGATATCATCAGGTAGCTCGACAAGACTCCTTGATCGTTTATTTTATACGGAGTCATTTATTGATACAGGAAGTGACGTCATGCATCTATGCTGATTTTCGCAGACGTGAAACTAAGAACGCCGAAGTGCAGAGATCATCTGCAGGGCTTCTACGATTGTGTGTCATGGCGAGTGGACGCATGTGTTTGAGCTCCTGACAATATATAATTAGTGTACATCCGTACGTTATTCCATCACTAGTACATCAAGATCTTCTGTGAGGTGTATCTAGTATCTTCATTTAAAGGGAGTATGGATTCTCAATGTCGAGTGTGCATGGATATTAATAATGTTGACATTGAAAAGACAGCGTTCCAGATATGAACAGACTGTACAGAGTTTTATCGACGACTGCATCTAATATGCCATTTGCATGTTGAAATGAAATGTATCTAAATTTGGAGCATCGTGAATAAATATGTATACTGTCCACGTCGTCCATTGTGGCTCAAGTAAGGTTGTTTGATGTCGGCTGGTTGCGGGGTATGATGTGTTTGCTACCCTAGACGTGAACTTGTCCTACAGGAACCATCCTGTCATATAATATTTACATTATAAAGAAAAAAGACACGCAACAACGTTCAAACCATTACTAACCCTATATACAAGGTATGCATATATTTAATTAATAAACCCAATAATCGTTTGATCGTTATCTAGTTTGTTAATGTATCACTCGTGCTGACGGTGTTAACTGTTTACATATAGGAACATTTCTACATTCAGATGAGGTTGGGGGCTTTTTCTGTTAAGGGATCTAGGGGCAGAAGCTAAGGTCGTGGGGAAACAGAACTCTTTCCATAATTAACCAGAAAACACTGTCCAGTGGAAAGCATTCGCATTCCCTTCTTCTTGTCCCTATCTCGAATAGGTCTTTATTCTTTCTTAACGAGCCAAGTTCTAGAGACCTTCTACCTACTATCTCATAGGCTATTCCTGGCAAAAACTACTGTCGTTGTTGCCCCAATACTCACCGCACGACACACATCGTGAGTGAATTCTTCAGTTCGTTTCTGTCTTAGAACGTGAAGATGGCAGCTCTAAGGGAAAACATATTATGACAACGACTAACCACTTGCTAACAAAGATCAGCTGGATAGACAATTTCAAGGCCAATTTTATGTGAAAAAAGCTCTAATTTTTAATAAAGATTCATCGATGAAGTGTTCTTTGTTGTGATTAAGAGGTTTTTCACCCTTAATTCCATTATACGAACAGCCACTGTCACGAATTAATTCGGATAATTGGAGCTCTGTTGTATATCTCCGACATAGCTGATATGTGAGTGTGTACGCGTGTGCAGGAATTATGTCTGTTTGGAGTGATTGTGTGTGGAGGAATTGTGTGTGTATAGTGATTGTGTATAAGCGCGTGTGTGTGCCTGCTTGTAAGATGTGTGTATAAGTGAGAGTGATACAATAATCAAGAACATTAGATAATCGTGTGTAATAGTTACTCACCTACAAAATGTCTATCCAGGCAGAGCCTATAGTGACGTTGCAGAAAGCACTGATGACGTCAGATTCTTACGTCCAGGGAATAATCAGTTAGGTTAACGTCACAGCAGAAGAAAGTACTCTATCAGGTCTGACACAATCTCACACTCACCACAAAATCACTAACAAACATCAAGCATGATACCAGCACGAGTAATTATGCCAGATAACCTGTTCTGAATCGAGAATTTCTTAGCGAGTTATTGACTTTTTAATTGAATTGTGCCAGCAAAGTTAATAAACATACTCTCTTGTTAATTCCAGTGAGTTCATAGATCCTTCATTTCTGAGGGTAATATGGTGTGACCAATTGCTCAAAAATCTATACACTAATGTTAAATGAGCGCTCTTTGATCATAGCAATTTTTTTTAAAACTTAAAGTTGATAATAAAATTTAAATTGACGCTTCTATTTACCTTTACTGACATACTTAGTTATTGCTCTTCTACCTTGGGGTGTAGAGATTTGCCAGAGAGAGCGCCTTGCTATACTATCGGCGGTCTTCTATTTACTGTTACTTACGTACTTAGTCGCACCTCCATTACCTTGGGATGTAGAGGTTTGCTAGATAGAGCACCTTGCTATCATATCGGCAATCATCTTCCATTTATTCATGTTATTTTCAGTGTTCGTACTTGAGCTAAAATCTATTTTTCTGTGGCACGTGTATTATATAACTTAATATTTTCTATCAAATCGAAGCGAAGAGCTAAATTCAAATCACTGTCGCTGTTTAAAACGCGTACACAATTGTTATTAATTTAATGTGCGTAAAACAGTATTCATATTCCGCATAAACAAATCATTAGTGTTGCTTGAAGTAAGGGAATTAATCTTGTTATATTATATAAATAAGCATATACTTACAACGGTTATTTTATGTGAATAAGCGTAGGCCTTCCACGGTTATTTTATGTAAGCTAATAAATACCACTACAGGCGCTCACTTGGGTTCCTGAGGGTAAGAGGAAAAAAGGAAGACCAAAAGAAACACTCAGAAGAACAATAATAAGAGAAGGAAGAACGTTGGGCCTAAATAATGTGCAAGAGCTAAGAGGAGTGGCGTCACAACGAACAACCTGGAGAGCACTGGTTTCTGCCTTATGCGCCGTGTTTGGTGCTTAAAGAATTTATTATTATTATTATTAATAACTACCGCATTTTTCGAATGAGTAAACAACTTTTGTTACTTTATGTAATAAACAATGTAGCAATTTTATACAGGTAAATTGCCCCATATAGTTCCAGTGAGTGTCTGAGGATACAAGGAAAGTATAGATTTAATCCTCCCTTAAGCATGTCGTAACAGGCGACGACTAACCTGGATATGCAGAGGGCTTGCAACTTCATAATGTAAACACATTGCTGCAGAAAATAATGCTGCGTGAACACAGGAATGCTTTAATGTTATCTTACTGTAGTAGCTCCATGGTTAGTGAAAGTGGAAATTAGTAGTATGGTACAACTAAACATGCTGTTATTTTATATAAGTAAATAAATGCTGTTTTTTTTCGTCTACGTGTATTACCTTCATTAGTTCAGCAAATGTAGTTTTATTTTACACTTCGTATGAGTAAACGTTTCTTGTTACTTTTTTAATAAGCAAACGACTAAGGTTGGTTTTTAACTAAGTTAAAATTGACATGTTTTTAAATGAAACAGTTTTCTACTTGTGTGTGTGTGTGTGTGTGTCAAACACAAATCAAAACATTCTTGCCTTCCTGGGATAGGACAGGGAGCATTTAATTCTAAGTGGCTTACCAAAACTTAATTATATTAGCTCTGTCTACTTAGTACAACACTTGCAAACTTTTACACTGAGACGTGGAGCAGCTAGTTCGAATCTTTCCATGTTGAGAAAGTAAGCTAGGACGCAGGTGAAACAAATGTCTGCATAGTATCACTGAACACTGTCACATGATGTATAATAAAAGTCCAGGCTACCTGGCATCTAAGAAAAACAAATCTATTCGCTGTGAATTCTGACCTTGGTGGCCTCTAGCATCAGGACTGGCAATTAACTGGATGGCAAGAGCGACAATTTATTGTAGCAAGCAGAGCTAGAGACGATCGCTACGTGGAGCTTTGGAGACCAGTAAGAATTGATCGGAAACTGGGCCCGCCGACATCGATTTGCCAGGGAGGATTCTTGACAGAAATTATTTCTCCACTTGAACGAAAAGCTTGACAGAAAAAAAGAACTGTTTGCTAAAATATTTTTCGTCCTGAAATGTAATTTTAAATTTCCCTTATTTTAGTTCAAATATGGTTTAAGCTCAATTTATTACACCAACCAAACATTTTTTTCTTCAAGTTTATGTTTATCTCAAATGAAATGAAGTTTTGTTCATGCACTGGACACCCCACTTCTCCATAGGTGCCAGTGCTGTGATGAAATGAGTTGCGCGCGTCTTGCGAAACGTGGTTGCTGATGGCGCAGCTGGTTCTTGTGCTGAAGCTAAAGGCGAGTTTGAACTTTTTATATTTACCTAGTTATTTCTGCTGAATGGCTTGTTAATGGTAGCCTTCTAGAGCGAAGTACAGACCTGTGAAGATGTCGAGAAACGTTTATAGCTGAACAAAGAGCAGGTAATGGACTGGTGACTTTAGCTTAATTGCCAAAATGGCTACTACATTACCTTTAATCACAGTTTTTTTTGTATGTCTGTGCAATGTTCTTCTGAGAGAGTGTATGTATGTGTCTGTGCAATGTTCTTCTGAGAGAATGTATGTGTCTGTGCAATGTTCTTCTGAGAGGTTGTATGTGTGTAAGACTGTGCAATGTTCTCCGGACAGGGTGTATGTGTATGTACAATGTTCTCTTCACAAAGTGATTATGTGTGTGTCTGTCAATACAGGGAGTCCCATAAGTCTGACATTACATGAAAGGTACTGAAAAAAAGGCAACACAAACGCTAGTATTCACATAAATTGCTTAATGAGTCCTCAACGTTTCGAAATGCATAAATCCAGACATGATACCAAAGCAGCAAGCACGCGGAGAATGATGTGAGGAGTAATGGTGTTACATGCGTCAATAATGCATTACTCATGTGAATGAGATTTGTAGGACACCCTGTACAGTGAAACAACAATAACTGAGATAATTCTAACGTCATATTATAAATTGTAAAAATGTGTAACGTGTCATTCATTCATTCACTCACTCATTTACTCACTTGTTAATTTATTCACTCATTAATTCAATAATTTATTCATTCATTCACGCATTCACTCACTCATTCATTCAGTCACTCATTCATTGAATCAATAGTACAACCATTCATTCACTCGTTAATTCATTCAATCAATCATTCACTCATTCAATCATTCATTCACTCATTCATCCAGTCAGTCATTCACTCATTCATCCAGTCATTCACTCAGTCATTCGCTAACTCATTTATTCACTCATTACCCTTGAGCACTTTGTGGACCATAGACCTTCCACAAAGTCACGCCAGGTCACTGTGTCCCTGTGTCATTTGGCCAAAGTCTGTCCGTGTCTTCTTTATCCGTTTCATGCCAGCCTCCAGTTCTCTTCTTAACGGGTTTTTGTTTTATTTTCCTCTATTTACTTTACCATGGGAAGACCAGAACAATGGCTGCCATGTTATACTATCTGTCGGGTTCCTCAGCGTCCTTATCAACTCCAGCGTTTTTTTCATCTCTTGTTTCACTGGTGATTTGTCTCGTTCTTTCCATTAGTTTCACATTGCTGATCTGGCTGTAAATAATGGAGGAAACCTTGAGTCCTGTGAACAGTAAATAAATTAGTAAATAAATAAATAAAGATAATTAACAGGTACTCATTGGACATAAAGGATGACACCATACAACAAAAAAGAAAATATAAGTGATAGGTTTACCGGGAATCAAACCTGGGACCAACCAAACTGCGTCATCGCCTTGCTGTGACAATACATCGTGAAAGGACGCTCAGCCAATTTTGCACCCTTAAAAAATGCATTATTGCCTGAGGTCATTCGTATGACACTCACACAACTATGGTATATATGAGCCGTGGACGACTGTTGCTGAGTTATTTGCCGGTTGAAGATCATGCACTGAGTATGGTTACTTTAGTGATCTCTTGTTCATCGTGCTGGGGTTATTATTACGCGAATTAGGGTGAAGCGTTCATACAACTCAGTAGCATGGTATGAAGAAGTAATTAATGTAACTTGAACTCAGCAACATTAATGAAGTAATTAATGCCTTCAGGTTGAGTCCGTAATATTTAATCACATGTACACACAGGATGATCATTTCAAATAGGAGCAGAACATGAGTCCGTATAAGTCATGCATAAATTAATCAATAACGTAGACTGCTGGTATTACGTGTCAATGTCCGTTTAAGGATACAATGCAGTATTGTCGTCAGAACATCACAGCTATATGCACGCGCAGCTAGACATGGCTACCTGCCGACAGTGAGACTGCGAGTCTGAATATTCATACGAATTTGACGATTATTCTCCTCCTTCTGAGGATTCTAGTTAAACACTAACCTCCGTAAGTTTCCTCTCATATAGAGTTCTAGGACTGACCCTGGTCCATCATAAATGCACATATAAATGGCTATATCATGCCATTGAATTGGAAGGTTAGAAAAACGCAGCTATTCAGCTTGGCGGTCAAGTAACAAAGGGTAGCGTCTCCTAGTTACCGACTGTGACCCAAACAACGCTAGACACGTCATAATCGATCGTGTATGGAGCGTTCAATAATTGAAACATCTATCGCAATATATTAAATGTCTTAACCTTTACAATTGCTCGTCTGCTAACCTTTAGCAGACGGCGTTAATATCATATACCGTAACAATTCCCTGTACACCGGGGAAAAAAAATCGATAGATTTTTTTTCAAGATCTATCCGACTTAACAATTTTTCAAAAAATTTAACACAATTGTGACATATGGCCGACGATGTTCTGAGTAGAACCGTGTCGCGGTCATGTCAACTAACTATTTGTCATAGTCATCTAACATTAATCACATTATATATCAATATTATACATATTATTATATCAACTAAATAAAATGTCCAATGTTAATAGTGAATGATAGAATTAAATTAAAGTAAGGTCTGTCGTATTAGTATGTCATATAGGAATTAATTTGACTAATTAAAATTAAATTAATTAATTAAACTAAGAGTTAAATTATTAAGATTCTAATGTAACTCGATGTTATGAGAGAAGAAAGACAAAATAAGTGAGAAGAAATAGAAAGAAATTCGAATATAAGTTTAACTTAATTGTGTGTGTTAAGTGTTAGTGAATAATAACTATCTAATTTAACTAACTAAATATCGTATAGGTACATAAAAAAAAAATATTAATCTAATACTTGTGTGAGATTTATTTTCTCTTTTCATAATTTCTTCTTTTTATATTTCGTTCTCTTTTTTTGTTCTTTCATTTCATTTTTTTCTCACATTTCATTTTATTGATAATAATTCAATTAAGAAGTTAAGTTAACTAATTAATTAGTATAGGATATGATGATCCATCCGTAGTCCTGATCCTGATGAATTCTTTTAGACAAAGTGTTGAAACGTTTCCGTCGGACAGAAATGTCAATTATCCTAGGATCCAAGAATTAAGTGCACATAGGATAATAAGTTCGACTTGTCGTCAGATATTGTTCCATGATTGTTCAACGAATATTCATATATTGTGTATGGACGTTAGACGAAGTTTCAATGTCAATGTGTATACCTTGATTGTCTTTAGTTCAATTCTGTGATGCATATAGTGTTTATAAATATTAAATTGAAGGCAAGGTTAGTTCCCTTATAGTTGATACTTCGTTCTATCCAATGTAGTGATGATTGACGTAGTTTAGGAATGTCAATGTTGATTATTCGTCGTCAATAGGATTACGTGACAACGCATCTGCCACAATATTTTCAGTGCCAGGAATATGTTCAATGGAGAATTCAAATGGCTGCAGGATGATCGCATATCTGGCGAGTTTTGGGCTTTTGTGATTTGATCTACGCAAAGATGCTACAGCACGTTGGTCCGTTTGTATGGTGAATGGAGCACCAAGCAAGAACTTTTCCAGTTTAGTTATTGCCCATATAACTGATAAAAGTTCCTTGTCCACTGTGGAATACTTTGTTTCTGCCAGCTTTAGCTTTCTTGAAATATATAAGGTAGGATGTAGAACGCCATCATGGTTCTGGAGCAGGCATGCACCAATGCCGTAGTTACTAGCATCTGTTCGTAAGAAAAATCTTTTGGAAGCATCGGGAAGTCTTAAAATTGGTTCATGCGAGAACAAATTTATAATTTTGTTGAAAGTTTCATTGCATATACCAGTCCATGTCACCTTCACCGGCATGTCTTTTTTTAACAATGAAGACAATACAGCCGTGATGGATGACAAGTTTGGTATGAATCTACTGTAATATTGAACAAGTCCTAACAAACTCCTGACCTGTTTCTTCGTCTGAGGAACTGCTATGTTTAGAATTTTGGAGACTGTACTAGGTAACGTTCGGATATATCCCGATCCAATGATATGTCCCAAAAAGGTTATCTCATTACACGCGATTTGCACCTTTGTAGGTTTAGCAGTTAGATGATAATTCCTTAGAGTGTCGAAAACATATCTAAGTCCCGAAACATGTTCCTCAAACGATGAACTAAACAAGCATATGTCGTCAATATATGTAATAACGTCTGGTCTACCTGATAAAATTTGTCGCATCAGGCGAATGAAGGTAGCTGGCGCATTAACAAGCCCAAAAGGCATCACATTCCACTGGTATAGACCTTGTGGAGTGGAAAATGCGGTGTAGTACTTAGCCTTTTCGGTCAGTGGTATCTGCCAATAACCTTTAGTTAAGTCTATCTTACTAAATATAGTTGCGTTGGATAGACGTGGCAGTAAGTCGTCGATAAGTGGATGTGGTTCGCTGTCAACTATAGTCTTAGCATTTAATTTTCTATAATCAACACATAGTCTGATGTTATTGTCCTTCTTCCGGACAATCACTAATGGAGAAGAGAATGGCGAATTACTAGTCTCAATGATTCCCAGAGACAACATCTGTTCAAGTTCCTTAGTAGTTTTAGCAAGGAAATGTAAAGGAACCGAATAGGGATGTACACGAATAGGTGTATCGTCATTGAGAGTAATGTCATGACTGAAAGCCGATGTGCGACCCGGGACGTCGGTCAACACATCTGGATAAGATTGTAATAGATTAGCAATCTGTAGACGCTGTTGCGGTGTAACCGTTGAAGAGATGGTTACATCCCGCCAAGATTCAGTAGGTTGAACTACTGGTACCGGTAACGGTAACTGTACCTCAGGAAAAGAAGATTCTTCTTCCTGGATGACGGATAAGTTGGAATAATAACAAGTAGACACTGTGTTGTCATCTAGTTCATGAAAAATTGACTGTAAGTGTTCAGGACGTGTATGAAATTGCTTGAGCATGTTAATATGAAATATCTTTTTGTGTCCCTTGATATCTAAGACGTAATCAACGTCAGAAATTTTATCAATGACTTTGTAAGGACCAGTAAAGAAAAGAAATGATGAATGACTATTATGAGTCATTAATGATATGAGACAATTGTATTACCATAGCATGTTATCTGCGTGACGCAGCATTAGGTACTAATTGTAACCGTAGACAATGATGGTTAAAGTAAGCACCATTATTATGCTCGATGACCATTCGAGCATCTCTATTGTTACGAAATGTAACTATAGCTTCACCATACCTGTCATTGGTAGGTGACAACAACCGTACAAACATAACGTCTGCCGTGTCATTAAAGAAATTGCTAAGTGCCTGCCATCTGGTACCTTGTGGCAGATTGCGCACTAACACGGTGCGAGAATATGCACCCTTCCCAATGTAAGTGGGATCAGTGTCACTAACGTGATAAATAGTTCTTCTGTTTAATCTTTTGGATATGGTAGTCTTATGAGATGATGTCTCATAATGATTGACATATTTATTTGTCCTAATTTTATTAGTTAAGTTCATAAGAACTTCACCATCATTACCTTTGTCTGGGATATTTTCTTTTTGCCCATTTTCAACAATTTCATTCAGATCACTGTTAATATGATCTTGTCGCCAACATTTATTTTCTGACTTGGCAGTATTCTCTTGAGAAAAGGTATATCTGCCTCGAAATGATTTTCTAATCTTCCTAGGATGGACTGGTAGTTTAGTATACTTTTTATCCTGTAGGAGAGTCTTATCCTTCTCCTTATCGATTTCCAGAATGGTACTGAGACTGAAATTGGAGAAAACTGTGCCACATGTATTTATTTTGTTGGCTCGTAATGTAGCTGTTGCAATAACAGCGTTAGCATTGCAATGTAGCGTTGCAATAACAGCGTTAGCATTGCAATAAGATTGCACATTCTTTAATTCCCATTCATCAATTTCCTGTGGGGAACAATCCTTACTACCATGGATGCGTCCCAACATCAGATCTGCAATTGGATTCTGAAGCATGCATACCTTAACTTGTCCTGAAAAGAAAGGTGTATTAACATGGACAATAGCTGTGGGGTAAAACTCAATAGTTCCACCAAATGTCATGCAGCGTACATATTCTCCTGTCGCACAGCTAGGATGTACCAGCGACTGACGTACACCAATCGTTGTGGATCCTGAATCTCTCAGCACTGAGACGACGGATCCATTAACTAATCCCCTGTTAAAAATTAGTAAGCCTGTTCCATCGTTGACTGCAAGACCTACCTCTGGTGTAATATGTCCGCAGTTAAGCACTGTTTCTTTTGCCTTCTGAAAAATAAGATTGCATTGTTGGCAACTATTTGCCACATTATAATTAATAGCAAAACATGCAGCAGAAGACTGTGTTGTATTATTGTCAAGTGGGACCTGAGCTATAGGGGTAGTAGTATTATTTGTAACTGCCGCCCCTGTATTATGGTTGTAATGAGATGATCCCCGAGAATGAGATCGATTCCGAGTATAATTGTTAGAATTATCTCGTCGTCCTCTATAGTAACTATTATCTCGATGTCTCGAGCCATGATTATTACCATTCCAGTTATTGTTATTTTTCGGGGTATGTGATCGATTATAATTAGTGTTATGTTGACTGTTGTGGTAGTTTGTTTGAGGTGAATAATTTCTATCTCGTGATCTACCTCTGTTGAACTCATTTTTATTGTTGAAATCATTATTATGTCCCTTCTGAAAGTTAACATTGTGATTTCTTTGGAACCTACTTCTGTCTACACTGTGATGTCTTTGTTTGTTATTATGATTGTAGGCCATATTAGACGCCACAGGTAGAGGTTCTCTTAATGAAGAGTTAGAAATGTTTGCATTCGGATGTGCCGAACAGTAGTTTAAAGAAATTTTTTCCAACTCGTCGATAGTACCTGGTTTACGCTCCTGCAAATATGCAAAGAATGGTTGGCTAACCGAAGATTATACCTTATCCCGTAGTAGTAAATCAACTAATTTGTCGTACGATTTGTTGACTTCTGCCAGTTCAACCCATCTATTAAATGTATTGCGTATGTTCGCAATGAATCCTGCAAAATCTTTTGGAGATTCAGGTAAAATTCCCTTAAATTTCAACCTACAGTGTTCCTCGTCTAGGTGAAACCTTCGTAAAAGCAAGGACTTAATAGCACCGTAGTTATTTGCTATTGATGGGTCAGCATTTTGAGAAGCCGTCAATGGTTCTCCAACCAAGAATTCATTTAACTTGAGTACCCATGACTCTTCGGGCAAATGATTTGTTTTGCAAGTCTGTTCAAAACGTGACAGGAACGATGAAAGGTCGTCCACGTTTAAGTTGAAAGTGGGTAATTTAAAGTTGTAGAAATGTTTAGTTTGGCTGGATGACGATCCATTTTGTGCGTTATTATTCTGGTTTGCATCAGCACTTTGTGCTTGTAATCTTGCTGTCTCCAATTTAATACGCGCCAATTCCATTTCTTGTTGTAAAATAATTTCCTCTCGTTTCAATTTATTCTCTTCTTCCTGTTTGGTAATTGCTCTTTGCTCTTCTCTTTCACGTTGAGCAAGCTCTCTCAATCTATTTTCCTTGGCAATTTGCTTCATCTCACGTTCCTCCTCCTCTTTCTTTAGTGCAACCTTTTGTTCCTCTATTTCTGCTTTATGTTTTTCCAGTTCTGCCTCAGCAAACTGACGAAGTTCTTGAGATTTATAACCATATTCCTTACCAATTTTAACGAAATGGTCTATAGTAAGCATTTTGACTTTTATCTAGTAAGTAATTATTGATAATTACTGATTAAAATAGTCAATAGTAGCTTCAGAGTAATTATTATACTTACTCAACTTAGGAATATTCAATATAAATAATCACAATAGTACTGAACTCTTATGTCTAAGTTCAACTAGTAGACAATATTTTGTAACAATATTGTATCTAAGTACTAACTATATCATAAATAGTTATGATATCTGTTAACTATAATGTAATTACATCACACAATTAATCTTAATATCCAATAATGTTGGGTATGATTCCTAGTAATTATATTGTTCAATGTACTAAGTCACTCTCTTAGTACTAGAAAAGTATATTAAATAATATACAATGGGTCTGTCACCTCAAAGGTAGACTATAAGATTATTTTATTTGGTCAATATATATATTATATTATTATGCCCTAGGCATCTCTTATAAATTGTAGTGCTACTTTCTTGGACTATCACTGCATAATTATGCAATGTCCCATATTAACCTTAAATATCAGAAAAAATTAATTAAATTAAATTACAAGTGTATTATTGAATATAATGTTATATTATTAATGTAGTATTTAATATATATCATGAGGACAAACAAAACAATGATGCAACTAAAGGGTACAAACAATGTCAAGACGCAAACAAGACATTTTCACAATTAAAAATGAATTTATGAACTAAATAAAACAAGCGGAAGTGTCACACGGAAAACGAAGGGTCAAAGATTGACCCGAGGTCAACTGAATATGCAAAGTACACACAAAAAAAAATGACTGCAAAAAATGATGACATCACAGGACTCATAACGGACGAACATTTAACAATCATAAAATAAATTGATAGTAAGAGTAGACTGGACGAAATAGTTAACGAACATGATACAAAACTGAATAAAAATGTGAACTTAGTACAAATAAAATACACCAGTTATCTACGGAACGGTACAGCTAACACAAATCGTCAAACGACAGCAGATTTGGACAGGCAGTCCAATGGCAAACCTCAATGGGGCTTCCAAAAATGCAATCGTTTAACTGCCCTAAGAAACGACCGAAATCAATTCAGGCATCGTGAGAGCCACAGAATCTAATTTCGGTTCATCCTCCCTACCGCCCACTAATTAACAACACATTAAAACAACCCAAAATTACATGAAACACATTCAGAAAAGACATGCCTATGCAGGCAAAAGTCATGGACTCAGTATTACTGTTTGCAATGACGACAGTTTAAACAGCTAGACTTATCTTTTCCGTTGCTTAGATCAGTGCTAGAGGTCGCCAACAGCTAGGCTAATGCCCCTGACTGTCTGCTCCTGTAGTCCATATCGTGTGTTTGCTTCAATGGCTCATGTTTCCCCTGGTTAGGCTTAGAGAACGACTTTGGTTTCTCCGACAGTTCACCTACACGACTTTCGGTGACGTCACGTTGTTAGGCATTATAATGAGTAAGACGTCATCTTCGACTGGATCATGTGATCGAAACTTGATCGTAAATATTGTGATTAATCTGTGCGTAAGGAACAGAAGTTTCTTTCTTTTTTCTGTCGTTCCCCGCATTCGGCCGCCACTTTGTTGCTGAGTTATTTGCCGGTTGAAGATCATGCACTGAGTATGGTTACTTTAGTGATCTCTTGTTCATCGTGCTGGGGTTATTATTACGCGAATTAGGGTGAAGCGTTCATACAACTCAGTAGCATGGTATGAAGAAGTAATTAATGTAACTTGAACTCAGCAACATTAATGAAGTAATTAATGCCTTCAGGTTGAGTCCGTAATATTTAATCACATGTACACACAGGATGATCATTTCAAATAGGAGCAGAACATGAGTCCGTATAAGTCATGCATAAATTAATCAATAACGTAGACTGCTGGTATTACGTGTCAATGTCCGTTTAAGGATACAATGCAGTATTGTCGTCAGAACATCACAGCTATATGCACGCGCAGCTAGACATGGCTACCTGCCGACAGTGAGACTGCGAGTCTGAATATTCATACGAATTTGACGATTATTCTCCTCCTTCTGAGGATTCTAGTTAAACACTAACCTCCGTAAGTTTCCTCTCATATAGAGTTCTAGGACTGACCCTGGTCCATCATAAATGCACATATAAATGGCTATATCATGCCATTGAATTGGAAGGTTAGAAAAACGCAGCTATTCAGCTTGGCGGTCAAGTAACAAAGGGTAGCGTCTCCTAGTTACCGACTGTGACCCAAACAACGCTAGACACGTCATAATCGATCGTGTATGGAGCGTTCAATAATTGAAACATCTATCGCAATATATTAAATGTCTTAACCTTTACAATTGCACGTCTGCTAACCTTTAGCAGACGGCGTTAATATTATATACCGTAACAACGACCCAGACAGTTTAAAGACGCAATCACTAATATAACTTTTTTTTTAAAAATAAAGTTTTGCCTCGTTTTGGCGAGGCGCGTCCCGTTCAACCTAGTCGGTTATATTAGGGCGCATGTCCAAACATAAAAGACTCTTAGATTACTAATATAACTGTCCTATCAGCAAGTGTAGAGCAAATAAAGGCCGAAATACTTGTGTCCAGTAATGTGTAGTGGAAGACGAATAACTCAGAAAAGACGGGTAGGTTAAAGTCACGGATGGGTGAACTCTTAAATAAATAATGGAGGAAACCTTGAGTCCTGTGAACAGTAAATAAATTAGTAAATAAATAAATAAAGGTAATTAACAGGTACTCGTTGGACATAAAGGATGACACTAGACAACAGAAAAGAAAATATAAGTGATAGGTTTACCGGGAATCAAACCTCGGACCAACCAAACGGCGCCATCGCCTTGCTGTGACAGTACATCGTGAAAGGACGATCAGCCAATTTTGCACCCCAAAAAAAAGTTAAATTTTCATTCTCATGCCACTCACACAACTAAGGTATATAGGACCCGTGGACGTCCCAGGCAGTTTAAAGACGCAATCACTAATATAAGTTATATTAATGATTTCGTCCTTATACTATCTGCGTGTCATCCTTTACGTCCAGTGAGTACCTGTTAATTACCTTTATTTATTTATTTACTAATTTATTATTTGGCTGTAAAATTTCAGTCCTATTCTGCGCACGCCCCCAATTCATTTTTTTTTAATTTTTTGCTGTTGTTTTGCTTTGAACGACATGTTCTAATTGTTATGATGTTTTAATTTTTTAGTTTTTGATTGTTTTTTTTTTTTTTTTGGGGGGGGGGGGGGGTGGGGGGTGGGAGGGGGTGGGGGGGGGGGGTGGGGGGGGGGGGGGGGGGGGGGGGGGGGGGGGGGGGCGGGGGGGGGGGCGGTGGGGGGGGTGGGGAGAGTTTGCGACTAAGTTTCTACAAGATACAGAACCTGGCCCTATTTCCAACCCTCCTTAACATAGTTCTACCACATTGACTGTAAGGGTACGGTGTGAGAGGAAGTAACCACGGAACTAATTACTTAGGAGTTCGTCTAATGTTTTGTTCATACAATGTTTTGTTCATACCGACAGAGTCGGCCCTAGAGATTTTACAAGTTGGTGCGAGGTCTTGTGATGGCGTCTCAACCCCTTTTCCCGCGTACAGTACTATATGTACTCTTACCCTTACTCAGCTCCATGCTTTTGGATGGTACCTCACTGTAAATTCTGTAAGTAATGTTCATTGTAGCATTTTACAAAGAACAAATCTCATTTACGTATTTACAGTGTCATCGTAAGAAAGGTAAGGCTAAAGGTAGGATCCCTTTACACCCCCATTGAGGCATATTTGGTGTTAGGCCCATATTTTCTTGACCGTCGGCACATTAGGGATGATGTGGTCAGCATCACGCCGGCCGTTTTATAGACAGTAATTGTGTCTTTATTCGTATAGTTTTACAGATGGGGCGTCCTGTGCACAGTTACTGAAAAAAGGAATAATATAGACTTATTATAAACGATTAGTCTCATGTAACCAAGTCGGCGACCGGTTCGATGGCATCGCTTTCACTGCTCAAGAGCCTAGTAATGATTTAACACCCCGACCCACATAGCTCTAAAGAGACAGGATTGGTCTAAATCGAGAGCCTGAAATAAACTTTAGCTCTCATTGGAAAGCTGGTCGAAATACCATATAGGACTTGGAGAGGAAAATGAGAGATATAAACTAGTAAAGTCGGAGACACAAATCAGACTGCATTTTCAACAACGTCAAGTAACAACTCTTAGTAGTCACAGAGAAGGATCCGACAAAGAATTCCAAAATTAAAAGTGACAGATCGAAGTATTTTTGCGTCTTTATAACTTAAAAGAGAACCCGCAATTTTAAATACAAAGACTGGAAACTTAAGGAATCGGAAGTACAAGTCATAAGAGGGATTCTGAAACTAACCCAGGCCGAGTGTTTGAAGCATCAAATCAACGTTGCACTGTCCATTCAACTGTGCCAGAAGATTGTTTATCCAATTTGGGGTGCGTTGTAAACATATATTTAAAAAATGTGAATTTGACATGTCTGTACTTGCTAAGTGGTTATACCAGTCATAGGAGGCTGGCAACCTCAACATATGAAAATAGTATAACAATGAACCACTACAGTTAGCGCTGGTGATTGCTTCATGCTAGATTCCTTAGGGAATCAAACGCAGAGGTAACCTCAGCCTACGAAGGGAGCAGTTCTGAGTGATTATTTCATCCCTTTTCCTTAAAGTGTATAAGTATCATTTTGTGAGATATATGTACCTGGTTAATTTTAATTCTGGCACAAATCATTGCACTCGCGCTGTCCAAGCACATATTTTCCCATTAAAATATCCAGAAGAATATTGGTAATTTCTAATCCTCTTCCCTGAGTTACGCTGTGTATACTCAAAGAATCTAATTACTCAGAGAGGCTCACATTGATGGGTGCACAGCGATACAATGCGCCTGTTAATCTTCAGCCACAAATGTACTTAGCAGTGGCATTTGTTCTTTTATTTTTCCTAAAGTTAGTGGTACTTTTTTTGTCTTTTTTTAAAATAAAGTTTTGCCTCGTTTTGGCGAGGTGCGTTCCGTTCAATCTAGTCGGTTATATTAGGGCGCATGTCCAAACATAAAAGACCCTTAGGTCTGGGTGCAGTTAGTGGTACGAAATTACACTAACAAGAGACCAGTCTGAAGTAAGAGTCTTTGCCACTATCTTGTGATTTAAGAGCTGGGTTCGACACCAACTACTTTCAGTGGACACGTTGTGAGGACAACGTGAGGATAATCTCAGACCCAAAATATTAACAAATATTTTCAAATATACACAAGCATACAGACAAACAAATATCTTTCTATATATATATATGTCTATTCATTGCCAATACAAGAATCTGTGCGTAACAGACTACCACACCCCCCGGGAAAAAAATGAAACATTTTTTTTAAATACATCTAGGAGCAACATACAATAGGCTCACAACGCATGAAAAATGCGCAGATGAAAAGTATTACAAATAAATATAACGCCTAATGTAAGGCTAAGTCGTCATATGAATCGACTAGTGAGAATATATCTCAACATCTCAGAGAAAGTATTTCTCTAAGTATAAATATTTCCAGAGAGGTGTCACCAACTTATACTACAATACTGGCAATATCAAAATCCATTCAAAAAAATCATACAATAATTCCATATTATTGTTACAATGAGTTCATGATCACGAAGGAAGAAAAAAAATCATCAAAAGATCAGCGGTAAATATACATTAATGAACGTAGTGATAGTAGTGATACAATCACTATATTACAAATTACAATGTGTATCTATCTTGATATAGAAAAAGAACTGTTGTAGAGTTAGATGTGTTAAGAAATCCAAGACCCAACAGTTAGGTGGAATCATGTGGGCATCTAGACAAAATGTCTGCCATCACATTATCTGATCCACGGATAGCTCGTACCGAAAAATGAAAAGGTTGAAGAGCAATTGCATATCGAGTAGACCTCGAGCTCTTCAAATTCTTACTCTGTATAGCCGTAAGAGCTTTCTGGTCGGTTTCTACTATGAAATGTGCGCCTAGAAGGAATCTTTGTAGTTTGTGAATTGACAGACCATACCCAATAGTTCACGGTCTAAAACGGAATAATTCCTTTCTGCAGCATTAAGTTTTCTGGAGATATACATTACAGGATGCAGAGTTCCAGAGTACTCTTGCATTAGTGCCGCTCCAATCCCAGTTGATGAAGCGTCACTACGAAGAACAAATGTCTTATCTGTAGTAGGTAACACTAAAATAGGTGGTGTTGAAAACAAATTTTTAATCTTATCCAAAGAGGATTGGCATTCCTGTGACCAGTGGACCATATTAGGCGACCCTTTCTTCAGTAGTGTAGCAAGAGGTGCCATGATAGAGGATAGATTCGGAATGAATCTTCCATAAAATTGAATAAGACCTAAGAGACCTCGCACTTGCTTTTTAGTCTTAGGAATAGAGATGTTAAGTATCTTAGTGATATTATGGTCCTCTGTCTTTAGGAAACCATGACCAACTCGATGGCCTAGGAAAGAAATTTCGCTAAAACCAATACAGGCTTTAGAGGGTTTCGCTGTCAGGTTATACTCGCGTAGAGTAGATAGTAATTCAACTAACCCTGAATAGTGATCTTCCCAAGTATCGCTGAAAAGACAGATGTCGTCTAGATACGCAATGACATCTGACCGATAAGATACGATTCGACGCATCATGCGTACGAATGTAGCTGGTGCGTTCATAAGGCCGAAAGGCATGAAATTCCATTGAAAAAGGCCTCTAGGTGTAGAAAAAGCCGTAATTGGTTTGGCGCGTTCAGATAAAGGAACTTGCCAATATCCTTTAGACAAATCAAGTTTAGTGAAAAAATGAGATTTAGAAAGCCTAGTAAGTAGCTCTTCTAGTAAAAGCATAGGTTCAGCATCGAACATCGTAACTTGATTCAATTTGCGATAGTCAACGCAAAGACGTATGTTATTGTCTTTTTTTTCGAACAATAACCATCGGCGAAGAATATGCAGAAGTGGATGGTTCAATTATTTTTAAATCTATCATTTCATCCAACTCCTTCTCAACCTGTGCTTGAAAATGTATAGGGATAGGATAAGGTCTGACCCTAATAGGATTATGGTCAGTTAGAATAATGTCATGTTCAATGACATGAGTTTGCCCAGGGATGTCAGTAAGGACATCCTGAAATGTTTGTAACATAACCGAAACTTGTCGCTGTTCTCCTAGAGATAAATCAGGAGAGACAGTAACATTTTTCCATGATTCACTAGAATGAAGAGGAATCATCGGAAGCGGAAGATTAACATCCGAAAAACTTGTTTCCTCATCCTGTATTACGGACAGTGATGAGTAATGACCATGTTGGACTGGTGAATCGTCCGTTGCCTGGAAAATAGGCTGTAAATAATCCGGACGTTCATGGAATTCCGTAAGCATATTGATGTGGAAGGTTTTATGCTTTCCATCAATATCGACAATGTAGTCAACATCGGAAAGTTTCGATATTATAACGTACGGACCTTTCCAAGAAATAAGAAGTCTGTTTTCCTACAAGGTAGCAAAACAAATGCTTTGTCACCAGGACAAAGTTGTCGTAAGGTTCTTTTCTTATTGGCAAATTGTCTTGCCTTCTGTTTAGCAAATTCAGAAGAAGTTGCCAATTTGCATGCTTCGATAATCTTTTGTCTCAGCGCGATGACATATTCGTAAGAAGATTTTGTGTCATCGGTAATATTATCAGCGGTTATGAGATCATGAAGCAAAGACATAGGGCCGCGCGGTCGCGCGCCAAAGACAAGTTCAAAGGGAGAAAATCATGTATGTTCATTGGGGACCTCTCTGTAA
Source organism: Oreohelix idahoensis (assembly GCA_024509875.1). NCBI lineage: Eukaryota > Metazoa > Mollusca > Gastropoda > Stylommatophora > Oreohelicidae > Oreohelix > Oreohelix idahoensis. Next base: position 147,290 of record JAMPIV010001522.1, read on the forward strand.
GCGAAGAGGGCCGCGGGTAAAACCCTGTCCCAATCTTGAGGATGATCCTCAGTTATCTTCCCTAGTAAGTTTTTGAGTGTTCTATTTAGCCGTTCGACCATCCCATTGGACATAGGATGATAGATACTACTCAAAGATCTCTCTATCTGCAGAGTAGACATTACTTGAGACATGGTATCCGATATTAGTTGGGTACCATGGTCTGATATCTCTCCGGGGAATCCCAGACGAGAAAATATAAGCCAAAGAGCATCTGCAATGTCAGCAGTAGTAATGCTCTTCAGAGGAATAGCCTCTGGCCAACGTGTGCACATATCAACACACGTCAAGATAAACTGATGTCCTCTAGCAGATTTGATCTTAAATGGACCAATGATGTCTATCGCCATTTTCTGAAATGGTCGAATAGGGATGTCTGCAGCCTGAATAGGTGCATCATGGCGTGGACCTTTGGATTTGACCTCTTGACATACTTTACAAGATCGACAATAAATCCGTATGTCCTTGTTCACAAAAGGCCAAAAGAAAGCCGCGAGAAAACTTGAATTTGTACGGGAAAAACCCATATGTCCAGCACACTGAGAGTCGTGAGCGTGCTGCAAAATTTTAACTCTCAAATTCTTGGGCACAAGAATCTGAGAATGACTTGACTTAGTGGAGTCTTGCACCATACGTACAAGTACGCCATTCTTCATTGTAATCCAAGATTTACGCTTTGTATCTTTATTCGGATCACCTTTTGTTGCAAGAGTGAAGAATTTCTTTAGAGTCGGATCATCTTCTTGCTGTTTTATAAACGAGTCACGAGAAATTACCAAGGGATCATCTTGGTTATGCACTTCATTATCTTCAGTAGATGAAGTTTGAGGCATATTAAGAGCTTGAGCTCTAGTGACTACAGCATTAGCAGTTTGCATATTTTGTTTTTCCCAAACGGAAATTTGTTGTGGAGTGCATTCTTTGACTCCGTGAATACGACCGATGATAAGATCAGCGATCGGATTTGGCAGAAGACATGCGTGTACATCTCCTGTAAAGAAAGGAGTAGCAACCCTAATGATAGCAGTAGAATATTTCTCTAAGGTGCAGCCAAATGTTACACATTTGACTACTTTTCCTGTGGCACGAGAAGGATCTACAAGTGACTGCCTAACACCAATTGTGGTGCATCCAGAATTAAAAAAACTGAGACTGGATTGTCATTTACTAAACCTTTATGTAAGACAAGAGAACCTCTTCCATCATGCGCGACTGACGCAGGAAGAGCGGGAAGAGGATGGCCGCAACTTAAAGTGGAGACCGTAGTTGGTTCAAATAATGTTTTGCATTGGGGGCACTGAGATGCTCTCCCAAAATTAAAAGCGGAACATGCCATATTATTAGCGTCATTATTATCTTTAGTCTGTTTATAGGCTTCACGTGACTCTTGCTGTGCAGAGTTTTCCTGATAATGTGATTTATGTTTTTTGTATTGTGATCTACCTCGATTATTATTGCCTCTGTAATCATTATTATTTCCTCTATTGCAACCCCTATTTGGGTTTGAGTCATAGTTCTCATGGTTACCATTATCATATTCATTATAATGAGTATCTCTATAACTATGGTCTTGTTGTCTCCATGATGGATGACTTGGATAGTTCCTATAATGACTTCCTCTGCGGAAATTCCTATAATTATGACCACTCCTGAATCGAGGGCTGTCGCCTCGTCTCCAGTACTTCGCAGAAGAACCCTGAAATGATTGGTTACCCTTGTTTTGTTAACTATTATGGTTACCCTTTTTATCAAACCTGTTTTGTGGTCCCTGAAATTTGTGTGAATAATTAGGGTTGTATGGTGTTGCTTGTCACGTGGGTCTTTATATCATTAAATTACCTACATCTTCTTCCTATTCTCTCACCCTAATCCTTTCATTTTATTACTTTTCCGTACTTGTTTTTCCTGTATTTTTTCGCATCATTCGTTGCGAAAAAATATATTTCTTTCCCATCATCGTTTTTCTTTCTCATACTGACTAGTAACCTTATTGCATCAGATGTCAGTCGCGCAGATAGCTGTGAAGATACGGTTCTCGCCAGACATACGTCTGCAGTTTCCCCCGGTCAGAGCGCGGCCCGACCAGATTTCTGGGCCTGAGGTGTGAGAAATTCGTTTCGCTGGACATAGAGTAGACTTTTGGTCTACCATTTTGTTCACCTGTCACTAGCTTAAGGTGTCAAACCCGGCATCTGTACGACGCAGTTGTAGACGGTTGTCTGAGATTTGCAACTGTCACGCGCATTTCTCGGTCACTGGTGGCAGTTACGTCACGCGTTAAGCTGACGTAAATGTTGGGAGTAGGGGAGATAATTTCGCTTGGCGAAATAAGTTTGGGCCCTTTGTCTGATTTTAAGATATTGGCCCGAGTTTGAAACTTTAATTTCATTCTCGCTCCTATATTCGCAGTAGACAGGTTGTTCGAAACAGAATAGCTGTTAGCGAAGTTTCTCAGTTTGTTTCGGCAATTTGTCGAACTTCTAGACTTCCTTAAATATTCAGCATATAATTCTTAAGTTGTGCGACTACCTGTAGTTCTGTGTGAGGTAATATATATTATATCTAGTATTTTGTGAAATGATAAAGTGTTAAGTCGCTTATTTCATATTTCACTAGTTAGATTTTGCGCAGAGTGCCAAATTTATATAGTCTGTATTATTTTCTAGTGACGTGTTTCAGTGGATAGCAGAATAAATTATATCTTAGCTTACTAAACAATAATGTAGCTATAATGAAGTTAAATTTTACTGCTAAGAAATCAGACGAGATCATAATTTTCTAAGCTAACTTACAAATGCTAGAAATCTCATGAGATGTTGACGGAACACGCACGTGTTCCTAAATCCATGGAGATTGATGATTTTTTTTAAGATATAACTTACTTTACGGGAAATTTAAATGATAAGTCAAGCAGTACACTTGCGGTTTAATAATGTAAGTTATAGTGGGTACATATTGTAAAAATTATTTGATATGTGTTCTTTCTTTTATATAGTGAAACGGTGGTACCAAACTTTACCAGCGTTCTAGTACGTGAATTTTATTTGGGAAGAAACAAATCACTTTCATTACCTGAACTGTAACAGTTAAATGAAGTAAGAGGCCTTCGCGCCAGAATTAATTCTTCCAGAATAACTCTTCAGTACAATTCAGCCCGTTGTGGCAAGCAAAGATCAGAAACATTCCGACAGAGTTTTGACTAGTACTGTGGTGACCAAATATAGTAACTTCCTGAAAGTAGACACCGATCTGACATTCCTTAAATTCTAGAAACCAAAGCTAATGACATTGTGCTCTGCTAACTTTCGTGCCTGGACAATATTTTATGTGACTTAGTCAGACATTCGAAAAATTAGAACACCCAAGGAATCGTTCCCTGAGAGTTTAGTACGTCTTTTGGAACTGGGGATTTCTTGGTCAAGGACTGCATTTTCGGGTCTGTGTGAAGGTCCTAGAATTGAGTATGTTCCCAGAGGCAGCGAGCAAAGGTGTGAGTATAACTGCATGGCCATGGCTGAATGAATGAGTGTACGCAGATCAGAGTGTTATTTTACAGTTATAGATTGTCACCCATTTACTGTCTTAATTCTTTTTGTTTAAACCTGCAGAATTTGTTACTATTTGCTAGAGTTTCTTTACTTCTTAGGCTAAATCAGATTATTCAACTCTGTGCATACATTTACGAGAAAAGAAGAAAAACTCTTAGCCTAAACCCTACGTATCTATAACTCTTTGGGCCATCATCTGTTCTCTTAACGGGGCTGGGGCTAAACCTAGAGCTAAGATCATAACGGGGATATCATCCTTGTAGCATTTTTCTTAAATTTTATGACTATTTGTATATGTTTTTCCTTGATGTATTTTTGGTGTTGTGAGAAGATTTTTTTTTTGATGATAATAATAAAAAATCTCTCTCTTGAACTAAATCAGTGCGTTGGTCAGCTCGTTCAAATACATATAAATTCATTGTGATAGATTCCCACGTCTGTGTGTTTACCTGTCGTCACGTGTATGTGCGTGCCCGTGAGTAGATAGAGATATATTAATATATATATATATCTGTGTGTAGACTGTCTGACGCCTTTAAAAGCGGTCGTAGAAGATAGGTGAGAGAGAGAAGATTATCTCGATTCACAAAGACAGCTTCTTTATCACAGTCTATCATCTCACGTGTGGGAAATTCTATTGTGGTTTTTTTTTCACCAGCTCTCACTGTGACTATCACTCATTCCAACCTATTCTGAAGGGACCAACCCTAGTCTTAATACTCCTATCTAAAATCTACGACAAATGGGGGCTCGTCCGGGATTTTAACCCAAAATCCTAAGGCGATACGACTAATGGGTTCTCGTCCGACGGATTTTTGAACTTAGAATAGGAAGACGAGTACGACAAACGTGGACTCGTCTATCTGGATTTTGTATTTAAGATTCTTTATTCTGTAATAGAGTAGAAGTGTGATGTCTTGTGAGTTTTGTATCTTTTTAAAATAATTTATCCCCTAGACTAACGATCTGTTTTCGGGCGTGCTGACCACACAAACTGATAGTTTTTTTCCACAGCATTTAGAAATAATATACATTTCAGTTACAGGTTGATTGTCGGAATATATGTTAATTACTGATTTTGTAATACTAAACGCTGGTAAAGTAGTGAGTGTATAACATTCACTGGGTTTTGAAGAAGTAGGTGTTTGAGCATGGGTCAAAAGCTGTTTTAAGGAGTGCGTTTCGGGGACTATTTGTCCAGATTAATTGCCTCCGCCCTTACCCTAACTGTCTTCAGGGGTGAACTTGATAGTGGACTTTATAATTAAGGGATTATTTTTCTCTTTAATTTTTGCAATAATTATTTTGCTTTTCCACTGTAGCAACTTATTTTTTCAGAAGTAATCTTAACTACCATTTAGTTGGCGTAGTCGTGTTTTGCATTAAGTGCTTTATTGCCGATAATAGCAGCGATAGTTAGATTTTAATTTGGAGGAGGTATCCCAGGGTTAAGGATATCATCTTTTGATTTTTGGTAATTTTTTTTCTCGTAAGTGGTAGGAACCAGTGTATCCTTTTTTCCTATTTTCGTTCTCCACTAGTCTCAGTCACTGACATAATATGGCCGAGAGGGCAAAGCTTAGACAACTTCTCAGGGACGAAGCAAGAGAGGAGGGACTGGAAGGAGAAGAAGCGAAAGCATTTGTCAGAGACGAACTTGAGAGATATGATGCGGAGAGGAAAGCAGCGGAAGCTAAGGAAAAAGCAGCCGCAGATTTACAGCAGAAGAAGATGGATGAGGAAATGGAAATCCGCAGGATGCAGCAGGAGGAACGTGAGAAGGAGAGACAGCATGAGGAAAAAGAGAAGGAGAGACAGCATGAGAAGGAGAGAGAGAGGAGAGAGAGGAAAGAGAGAAGGAGAGACAACATGAGTTGGCTCTTAAAGCTCTAGAACTTCAAAGTCGTGGTGCTGCCTCTACCTCCAGCAATGGAGAGTCTTCTCCTCATTCTTCCTTAACTGATCCTTCTAACACTCAAGCCACCCATCTCACTGCTATGTCTTTTCCGCTAGAATCTTTCCCTTGTCCAAATGAGAAGATTGACACTTGGCTAGAAAAATTTGAGAAAATTGCAACTCTGTACGGTTTAGAGAGGTCGCGTTGGAACATGAAGCTTTCCCAGGCTTTGAAAAGTTCTGCGTATGATGTTTACGCCAAACTGGAAAGCAGCCAACAAGACAACTATGATCTGTTGAAGAAAGCGTTACTGGAGCGCTTTGAAATGAACGCTCGCAAATTTTTGCAACTGTTTCGCAACAGCCGGAAAGAGAATTCTGAAACTTTTCAGCAGTTCTCGTCTCGTTTGAAGGGTTATCTGACAAAGTGCCTAGAGCTCTCACAGCTCCCCTCTACCTATGAAGGTCTTGAGGAATTTGTTTTAACAGAACAAATAAAGAACACATTGTCTGCAGATACCCGGAGATTTCTCGCTGAGCAGGGGGCAGAAAAACTTGAAGACATTTTGGAAAAGTCTGAGCGTTATCACAATGCGCTGGCTGAACTACCGGCCACAAAGCGGAAACCGACACAGGAGCATTTTCGAAAACATAACCTTGAGCAATCTTCTCAGGCTTCTAACCTAGATAACCACAGAGAAACTGGACCTCAAAAGACCGAGCACACCGAGCCGAAACGCATCGGATGCTTATTGACAGTCTCGCAAGGCGGAATTGTTGACAGTGATTCCCAACCTGTTGGGGATAGACCCTCAACGCGAGGTACTGTTACTTTGAACGGTTCTCAAACTTCTTGCTTATTTGACACGGGGCTTTCTTACGATTGCATTGTTGCCAGAAAGCTGGTTAAACCCGGTCAAGAGACAGGAGAGACCGTCAAACTTTGTGGAGTTCGTAAGAGTGATGCACCTACAGCGCTTCCCATCGCATTGGTGGAGATACACTCTGACTTTGTCAGAGGTGTGATCAAAGCGGCTGTTATGGATGATCCCATCTACCCAGTCATACTTGGCGGGAGATACGTGTGTATTGGGAAACCGGAAGAGCCGATTGTGGCAGCAGTAACTACAAGAGGGCAAACCAAGAAGGAACGGGAGCCTGAGCCTAATTTGTTACCCATGGAACTTAAAGAAGCGCAATACAAGGACCCTACTTTGGCACCCTGCTTTAGGAAACTGCCCATGGCTAAGGAACCCAAACAGCACGGGGACATTTTTTCTAAGGATGGCGTACTGTATCGGAGAACGGGCAAGCCTGACCAAGGTTACAACCAGCTCCTAGTACCGAAACAGTACAGAAGCCAAATCCTAGAAATGGGGCACTCTCTTCCCTTCAGCGGACATATGGGACAGAACGCCACAAACAAACGGATAACCACTCATTATTGGTGGCCAGGAGTAAACACTGATATTATCAGGTATGTCAAATCCTGTGCCCAGTGCCAACGTGTACCACCCAAGCAACGGACACCCCCAGTCCACATGGGTGAAATGCCAATAATGGGAACACCATTCGAACGGGTTGTGATCGACATTTTAGGGCCTTTCGAAAGGACTAAAAGAAGGAACAGGTTCATCCTGACCTTAGTCGACACATGCACTTTATGGGCAGAAGCTATCCCGCTAACATGCGCAGGTGCCAAGCATGTCGCAGAGCCCTCGTGCAGATTTTCACTCGGTTGGGATTCCCTCAGCAAGTGTTGACGGATAATAGATCTCCATACCGAAACCTGTTGATGGATGAGATCGTTAAGATCTTGAGGACCCAGCACATCCACACTAAGCCATATACTCCGGCCGGAAATGGGCTCGTGGAACGTGCTAATGGAAACCTCACCATGATGCTAAGTAAGCTGGCACAAGTGAAACCTGAAGATTGGGATCTCTGTATTCCTGCAGCATTATTGAACTACAGAGAATCTCCTCATACTTCCACATGATTTCCGCCAGCTACACTCCTTCAGTCTTTGACAGACGAGAAGGCTGATGAGACAGTTGAGCGAACACGTGCCTGACTGACACGCACGGCGAGTGCAGTCTAATGAGAAGAGTACATACATGCCTACAAGTCGTCTCTATCACAGCTAGCTCAGAGCAAATACACGAGAGAACACAGCAGGAGAATACAGAGTTTGTCCATACGATTCATCGAGCAACTATACATAGAGTAGGTAGTTTAGCTGCAAAGTACACTAGTCAGACTCCGTTCCACGGCGCATGAGCGGCGGCGTGACAAGGGTAGGCCGGAGAGAGCTGTGTGCTATCTACTATATCTGCTATAGAGGGAGATCTAGAGGGATATTTAATAAGATTTGGAAGGGTGAGAGAGCTGAGAGCAATATAAAGGTGTAAGGTCTCTATGCGGGGCGGGGTGGGGGGGCGGGGGGGTATTGGGTACTGGACTATCGCTGTCTGCGTGCACATGATTTTCGTTGGCTCTAGAGAGTAGTGAAATTCGTGGTGGGAGATGAGAACACACGTGTGTGATCAGAGAACTATGTGCGTTGAAGGTACGGTAGCAATGGTGAGAGAGGAGGTGACAAGACGACGGGAAACCAGTTGACAAGTGGAGAAAGATCATGGTTAACGACCGAGCAGTTCTAGAAGGAGTATGAACAGGAGGCAGTAAAGAGCAGATAGACTGTTATCACATCGGTGTAGGTTGTATAGGTTGGTTCTTTTGTGACTTATATATATTTTCATTGGACAGTGCCGCTTAGGAGCTTGTTATATTAAGTAGTGGGAAAAGTTTTACTGTCGATATGAGGGTGGGAGGATAGTGAGAAGTTTTGTTGAGTGTTTGGAATGGTTTAGTGGTTTGATCTAGGGTGAGAAGATTATTTGAGTGTAAAGAGCTGATTGCATAACCTTATGGGGGGGGGGGGGGTAATTTATAGTTGCGTTTATGGGGTAAGGGGGAGGGGATTTAGGTCGTGTACTTTTTGAGGGGGTTTTTGTGGGTTGTGGATGTTTGTAGGGGTAGTTGGACAGATTTCAGAAGTTAGTAGGAAGTTTTAGCGCGTGAGGGGTAGGGTCATTAAGTGAGTTGGGTGAGTGGAGTCTAGACGGTGTCACTTGGGTTTGTTTGGGGATTTAGGGGGTAAATTGTGTAGGGTTTTTACAATATATCCCTGAAGTTGAGTACGGGAGAACGTTATCGGTCTGCTGTGAGAAAGCTGAAGTCACTAAAGGAGATCAGGTGCAGGGGTGGGGGGTTGTTATAATGATGGGATGGGGGGTTTGATAACTGAGAGTTGTAGAGGGATTACGATTATTTTTATCGGCCAGACATGGTTTTGGTGGTGGTCTGGGGGATTTCCGATTGTTGCTAAAGAGACATAGGCCTGGGGGGATTGCGCTGGTGGGTGCGTCCACAGGGATAGGATAGTTGAGGTAGTCCTGGGGGGGTGTAGTATGGGGTTAGTGAACAAGACATACGGATTTGTTTGTTCGATCTGTAAGTGGGGTTTGTCAAATGGGGGGGGGAACAACCAAAGGGGGGGGGGGGGGGGGGGGTTTAGGGTTGGGAGGCTGAGAGGAGTCTCCTGTTCGACCATGTGTGTGGGGGGAGAGTTTTAGGGTTGTAGGTGGTGCAGACACCATTCGTGTCCATTGCTACGGGGGGGATCACAGGATCTACACTCTCTAGTTAGAGTGTGCTAGAATTTTGGGATGGATGCGGGAAGTGCTCGCCTTGTGCTATGGGGGAGGTAGTCACAGTGTGTCGACCAAGCAGCGGCGGGGTTTTGGTAAGGTGCGTCAATTGGTGTGGTGGACAGTGGGGGGTATGTGGGGGGTGGTGGGACAGTGGATGTGGCACGTTGCTGTGGTCGAATGAGCGACATTTTTTTGTTTGAGTGGGAGTGGTGTGGGGATAGTGGGTTATGATGGGGGGTTTGGATACAGTTTTGGTCATTTGGGGAGCTGGAGTAGAGTCGAACACATTGGGGGGGTTGGAGTAGAGGAGACATGGGTCCTGGAGTCTAAGGAGTTGTAGAATGAGGTGGGTTGGGGGAGTTTTGTTAGTAGTTGACATCAAGATGTTTTGAGGTTGGATGATGGGTGGGGTATTGTAGGATAGGGGGGAAGTTGGATGTGTGCAGAGTCTAGACAACTTTGTGTTCTAGGTACTTCTGCAGGTTTGTACGCAGTTTGGTGCCTTTGATTTGGGGAGAGAGATCCGCGACACGCCCTCACCGCGCTTGGTGCACAACACTGTATTGACGACCTCCCCACCATGCCCAAATAAAAAACAGGTGGGGGAGGACAAGGGGTTGGGGGTGGGTTGTTGTAGGTGAAAGGAGAGAAGTTAAGAGAGACGGTCAGGGTTGGGGGGGTTGATAGGGGGTTGTTGTGAATGATTTGGTGGGGTGTGTATTGTCAATCACGTAGGGTGTTAAGGTAGGGTATGGAAATATAGTGTTGAGAGTTCGTGAAGACTGATGAGGAAGTAGGAATACTATAGTGGGGGACATGGATCTGTAGGGTATACGGAGTGGTAGGGGGGTGTGGGTGTTGGTCTGATATTATGTAGAAGTGTTTATTGGTGGATTGGTTGAATTGTAGAGGTTTTATAGGGATGAAGATATGTATGTGTTAATAGAGTGTGTTGTTTGGTTTTTGGTATAGGTGTTTAGGTGTAGGGACCGAAAGTGGTAAAGCTCGCTGGTCAGATGGTTAGGATAGATTCAATTCATACGTGGGGAAGGTACCAGATTATTTTGGGGTTAATGTTGATAACGAATTGGGTTTGGTACAGACAAGGCTGTCTCATGGTTGTGGGTCTCTGTTGATTGGGTAGCATTGTGTGGTGGTATTTGTGGGGGGAGCTGGGGGGGGAATGGGGGGGTGGTGGTGATTGGTGGGTGTAACAGGGGGGGGGGGGGGATGTAGTATAGGGGGTGGAGGATGATGGTAGGATGGTGGGGGGGGGAGGGTGTAAGGGTGGTGGGAGGATTTGGAAGGTGGGTTGGTATTGGTTTGGAAAAGTAGTTGGGGGGTACACAGTTTTGATGATTTACTATGTCAGTAATGATATCGGGGGGGGTTAGCATCCATGAGGGGGTCAACTCCAAGGTGAGGGGACTAGGGCTGGAGGATGGTTGGTAGGAATGACTAGTTGGAGAATCAACGAGATCATACAGTATTATTAGAGAGGGGGTGTGAGTTTTTGGGGGTTAATTGGCTGGTGGAGGGAAGTAGATTGGACTGGATTTTGAGAGGTAGTGCACTGCTTGAGATGGTAATGATTGAATTGGAATTATTGGACGTATTGTTATATTGTATGGGTGGTAATACAGGTTGAGATATTTAGGGGATCATCGTTGGGAATGAGTTTAGTGGGGGATCTTCCGGGGTCCGAGTCGCATAATGATTTGTGTGGACGGTGGGATTAGGATAATAGGTGTTGGTGATATGGGATTGGGGTTTTATTGGGGGGGGAGGTTGTTAAGTAATTAATTGGGGGGTTACTGATATCTCTTCACAGTAATTGGTAAGACAGGGGTCATCTATATGGGGGGGGGGGTTTTTTGCGAGTCATAGGGTAACAGGAAAAGTGATCTAATTTGTGTTGGGTGGTGGAAATAAATTGAGTGGGGGGGGTGGGAGTCATGGGGGATGAATAATTGATTGGGGGTGGGGTTATGGTTGACATGGGAGGGGGTTAGTTTGGGGGGGGATTTATAGTGAAACGTTTTTTTTTGAGGTGGGTGATTTACTGCGGTGGAAGGGATTGATAGAAACCCCCAACCCCCCAGGGGGTGTTGGGTGGTTGGAAGGGGTATGGGGGGGGGGGGAGGTTTGGGGGTTTGGGGTGGGGATATATTATCATTTTATTTTGGGGTAAATGAGGGGGTTATTGCTAGGAGTAGGTAGTGGGGAGGTGGGATTTTGCCTGGTGGGGAGTTATGAATGGGGGATGCTCTGTGAGGGAAGGGGTCTGGGGGTTAACTCCAACTATGGTCATCTTTCAGGAGTTACAACAGTGTAAGGAAGTTGTTTGAGGTCTGGGGTATATATGAATATGAAAGATTTATCAGGGGTTTGGGGTTGGGAACCATGATAGGAAGACGCGTCTGCAGGGTATAATTTTTTGGTGGGGAATAGACGTCTATTAGGTATAAGGGGTGATCGAGCAGCGCCGGGGGAGGTGAGCAGAGCATGAGGGGGGGGGGGGGGTTGGGGGACACAGAGAGGAAGAGAAAGATGAAGTGAAGGGGGGGGACTAGATGGAGGGGGGGGAGGGTGACGGGGGGTATAGGTTGGGGGGTTTTTTTTGTAATGTCTGTTGGGTTTTGGGTGGGATGGTAATGTATGACACAGGTGCGATCCCTGGGTACCTTGTTTGCTATTATACCATAGCTAAGGGTCGACTGTTTTTTGTAGCGTTGCTTGGTTGGGGTTGGGGGGCTTAACTGATACATGGGGTGGGGACAGACTACTTGGGGGGGAGGGTTGGTGGGGGATTTTTTTTGGGGGGGTGGGTTTGTGTATGGTTAGGCGTTTTTTGGGGGGGGGTGGGGGTACATGGGGGTGGAGGAGTGGGTGGTCTGGGGGTGGGAATCGTTGGGTGGATGATCCGTAATCAGTCATCGGGTGAACGTTCGATGTTGGGGATATGTTTTTGAACTATGTGGATCTTCTGTATTGGTCTGGGGGATGGACAGGGTAGCAGCTGTGTATTATTTTTTGGAATCTGGTGCTGATTGGGGCCGGGGTCGCCTAGGGGGTATTCAGATGCGTACGAGTGGGAGCTAGTTTTTTGAAGAGTATATTGGGGGGGGGGAAGTGTGTGGTGGATGAGTTCTATATGTGGGTAATTTATTTTATATGGCATGTAAAGTTATAGTTGGGGGAAGTTGTGGTAAGATTTTTAGTGTTCATGGGGGGGGGATGGTGGGGGGGGGGGGGGGGGGATTAGGTTTGGGGTTAGGAAAATGTGTGTGTATCGGATGGATAGGGGGGGTAATTGTGGTTGGGGGGATTTATGGTGGGGGGAAGTGGGTTGGTGTGGGATTGGGTTGTGAATTTTGACAGAGTGATGTTGAAATTAGTGGTTGGTATAATGATTTGGGATGAGGTGGGATGGTGTTTGGGGGGGATATGGAGTTAATATTGTGGTAGTGGGGAATGATTGTGTGTACGTGGGGTGTAGGTTGGGTTGGGTTTATTGATTTTGGGGAAAGGGGGGGGGTAGGGGTAGTGGAGAAGGATAGGAGGGGTAATGGGGGGATACAATGATTTGGGGGGGGGGGGGGGTTGTGGGGATGGGAGTGTGTTGTATGGGTGTAGGGATGAAGGTTTGTTTGGAGGGGGTTGGGTGGGGGGGGTGTTGTGGTTTTTTTTGTTGTTGTTTAGAGTGGGGGGTGTGTAGGAGAGGGAGATGAGGTGTTGGGTGGGTGGGAGTGTGTAAGGTATGGGGAGATTAATGTTTATAGGGGTTTTAGTGTGTATGATACTATGGGTTTTGTATGAGGTTAAAGTTTTAGTATATTTGGGGCCCGGTGTGAGTAGGGTGTGGTGTGGTTGTGGGTTGTTTGTTGTGGTTGGGGGGGGGGGGTGTTGTGGGGTGGTGGTTGGGGGGGGTAGTTTTATAAGGTTTTTGGGGGTTTGTTGTGGGGGGGGGTGGGGGTGGGAGGTATTGGGGGTGTGGTTTGGTTTGGTTGGGTAGGGGGGTGGTTGGTTGGGGGTTGGTTTTGTGGGTTGTTTTGTTTGTAATGATGGGGAATGAGTAATTGGTTATGTTGTTGATTGTGAGTTTTTTGGGTAATTTGAGTTGGGGTGTAGGTATTTTTTTGGTATATGGGGGGGGTTGGGGGGAGGGGGATGAAGGGTGTTTTAAGTTGGGGGGGTGTAGATGTGTGTTTATTGGGGTTTGTTGTTTTTGTATGGGGTATTGATGGTATTTTGGGGGTGGAGGGGATAATGGGGGGTGAATTATTAGGTAGTTTTGGTGGTTAATTAGGGTTTTGTTTTGTGGGATAATTGTTTGGGTTGGGTTTATTGATGTTTTATTGTTAGGTGTTGGGGTGATTTGGGGGTTTTTTGTTTGTTTTGTATTTGTTTTGATTATATTTTGGGTTTTAGGTTTGGGTGGTTTTGTTTGGTATTGTTCTAGTGTTATGGGGGGTGGTTGGTGGGGAGGGGTGGATGATTGTTTGTGGGTTGTAATATTTGAAGGTTTTTTATTGAGGGGGTTGGGGGTGAGGTGATTGTTGTTTATGTTGTTGGGTGGGTTTGGTTTTGTTTTATAGAAGTGTTGGGGGTATTGTATTGATTTGGTTTTGATTTGGATGTTATTGTTGGTGGGTGGTTTGGGTATTGGGTTAAGGGGTTTGGTATAGTATTTTGAAAGTTTAGTTTGGGTTGTGAAGTGGGTTGGGTTTTTATGTTTTGGGGGGTTTGGGGGGATTTGTGTTTTTATATGTTGTTGGGTGTTGTTGATTTGGTGGTTGTTGATGATTGGTAAGGGTATTTTAATCGTGATGGTTTGTTATTGGGTGGTGTTTATAAATTTTGTGGTTATGGGTTTTGGGGGGGTAGTGGTTTGTAATATACTTGATAAATGCATCCCCTTAATTTTTGTATTTTAGTTTTACTGGTTATTATAAATGGGGGGGTGTTTGTTTGGGTGTTGGTTGGGGTGGGTTGAGAGTAGTTGTGTATGGGAGTATGAGGTGGGTTGTGGTTGATGGGTATGTTAGGGCGGTGAGGTGATAAATTTTGGGGGGGGGGAAGGGGGGTGGTATATTATTTAACGTATGATTGGTTTTGGGATGGTAAGTGGGGGGATTGAGTGAATGTTTTGTTTGTATGTTTGGGATTGTCCCGGTTAATACAAAATTTTATGGTCTCCCATTGTAACAAGGGTATCTATAGAATTTCTCCCCAATTTATGGGTAGGTTTTTTGGTCCCCGATTATTATCTTGAGGGATGTATCTGTGGATATTTGGTATTATTGATATATAGGGAATAATTTAATGTGTATATTTGGGTTGTTTAGGTACCCTTGTGCAGAAAAATGCACTCCAATCGGTCACAGTAGGTGAGTACGAGTTGCCAGATTACCTAATCTACGAGGTCAACCTGGGTATTACAAAATTCCTCCACCTCCCCCCACTTAATTATGTCATTTTAATATTCGCTTTTCTACTCCATCACATGCCTTATACTCTATTGGGGTTATTGGTGACATGGTTGATAAATACTACGGTCGTGATTTTATAGGGGGTTTTCTATCGTTTGCGTAAATCATTGGTTGGGTGGTACGACATGCGTTGTTGCATTATATTTGTCCCACTATTCCTTGCGTTGTCCTTTTTAGCGGTTGTTCTGTATGGGGGAGAACTGGGTGTTATTTTCATTATTTTCTAGTCTTTGGGGTGTTTCTTCTGGTTGAGTCGGATGTGGTAGCTTTATATGAGTTTATGTAAGTCAGCCATTTGGTCGTGTCATAATCGCCATTCCTCTCTTTTATGTGCAATCTATCGGGGTAGCTATGACCTCAGGCGGGAAGAGGACAATTAAGTTGTCTATTTATTCCATTGGTACCCATTTGAAACATATTTTAGGCGTATTGGCTACTGAGGTCAAACAACTATGCGATGGTTGGCGTTGGGGTTATTACATTATGTGGGATTTTGGTTGGGTGGGGAGTTTATGCGTCCCCCTGCTATCCGCAATTACTAGGATAATTGGCGCCAGTCTACCAAATCCTTTAAAATTAGAAATTAATGTATAGTTCACTATAAATGTATATTTTTTTATGTGTCGATACCATTCGAATTTAGGGGGCTTCTCGTGAAAAAATTATCTATCTCATATGTTATCTAGTATTAAAAAACTGTCAATGGTCTCATTCTAAACCAATTGCCCACTATACCATATGCGTAGTACTGTGTGTGATTTTTGTTTGGTGGTTGTAAGATCTTCAGTAATCGCAGATGAGTGGTTTTGGTTGGGGTGTTTTTTGATTGTTGTTACCACTCCTAAGGATTTAGGGTTTTTTTGAACTGTTGTGGTCAACGCCTATGCAGCCCTGCAAACTTATTTTTGGTGCTACTAGCTTTTAGCCTTAACTGTTTATATTCACCTTTTTCGATCACGTAGTTTCAATTGCAGGTGGGCGAAGGCAATACACCACTTATTACCGTAAACAGAACCTCTGATAAGAGGTTTAGGGGCACGTTCCTTGTATACATTACTACAGAAATAAAATCGTATACTTAATTTAACATTTGTTTAATTTTTTATCTTTTGTATAACAAAAACTTTTGTACTAAAATAATAATTTTTTTGTTTTAGTAATATACTGGCAAGCGTTGTACCTTTTGTATTAGATCAAAGTTGGGCAACCTTGTCTTTAAATACCACATGTGGGGGGGGGGGGGGTGGGGGGCGGGTATCATTTACTGTGTAAAACGTCTCATGTCACAATGAAACAACACAATTAGCTGCAACAGTTTTTGTAGATTACTTTCATCCAGCATTACTTTGAGTATTCTACTAGCGTAACGTCTAGGGAAACTCAAACAAACACACACACTACCTAAGTCTACGACGCCCCTTAGCTAATACTTAACCTGTAAATAAATTTGCACTAGGACATTGTAAGGTGCTTGTCCATTTGCTGCAGTTTTTTTCTGAAACCAAACAAAAATTTTTTTTTAGACAGATTAAGACAAACCTCATTCCGTGCTGCATTAAAAATCAAATTTTTTTATTAATATCAAACAACAGTAAGAAAATAATCACAAAACACAGACCATGTGAAGACATTATAATCTCACGCGCCGTAAGAAACAATGATACATTATAATCAACTTAGCCACGGAAAAGGGATGAAATAATCAGAACTCAGAACTGCCTCCCTTCGTAGGCTGAAGGTTACCTCTGCTTTTGATTCCCTAAGTAATCTAGTCATTTAAGCAAATCGACCAGCTCTAGAACTGTAGAGGTTTCATTGTTATAACAAGATTTCCATATTGTTGAAGGTTGCCAGCCTCCTTAATGTGACTCTAAGCAAAGAAGGTCAAGTGAATGTATAGACTAAATAAATCCACTTAGAAGAAGAGCCGTAGACTCTACAGACATGTCAAATATCACATTTTTTAAATGTATCAATGTTATATCCAAACGCACAACACCACAAACATTGGTTAGAAAATAACAACAACACAAACAACACAAAACATAAAGAACAATACGATTGGCTAGACACACAGTTTGAATGGCTACAGGTGCACACAGCTAATGCAACAATTTGATGATACTGCTCACAGATGTTACGCCACTCGCCTGATCAGGAAGTTAGTTTCAATACAAGAAAAATCTCACCTCATCATTTAACTGACTATGTTATACATCCGGGATCCTTCCTCTAAGTTTCCATTCTTTGTATAACGTTAGTAAAAAATTCAACTGCGGGTTCAACTATCTTAAGATCGATCCTAACAAAGCACCGCAAACCGAAACCCATACTTCATACGCAATAAAACTTAAGTCCATTACAAATTATATCATCCAACTCAATTTAATGATGCGAAAACATATCTTACTAGCATAGTTCGGATCATCTTCAGTCGTCTGTTGCACTACTCAAAGGGCTACAGTTTGATTACTCTGAGTCGTATGAATGAAAGATGTACAGTCTGAGTCAATTTGTCGTCAAGCTCCGACAATTTAACCTGCATAGTATATCTCATCATAAATCACAATAATTACCTGGCCTACTCCAAGTCCTATATGGTATTTTCGACCAGCTTTGCCAAATGACACATGGCATAAAGTTCCAAACGAGCAAGTAATATATTTACCTAGGCTGTACGTCAGATTTATAACCTCAATCCATTTCTCGAGCTTTATTGAGCTACTGGTGGGTCGGGATGATCTGCAACATCAAAACGTATCTCAATAGGTCTCTATAGATCATTGAGAAGTCTGGATCGTCCCAAATTCGATACCGGATCGCTCGCAGCTACTTTTGTAGTACAAAGAGACATCTGAAACTTTATAATATAAACAAAGATTCACAAGTACTATATTATCTCAGGCTGTCCTGTGTTAGGATTATTGTCTGCTTACCAGATGACTTAGGTGCACCTGGATCACATGCAAGCGCCAAGTCTGTCAAAACTATACCGAATAAAGTACTACATACAATTACGTGCATATAAATCATTGTCATCGTAACTTGGGCGTGTGATTCAAAAACATGGCAATCAAAAGTAATGGTCCACGGTCCGTTGATTCGCTTGACCCATCGATCATCCCTAAATGTGACCGACTTACTTTCCATGCTGTTCTGTGTAGGAATGTCTGCACATTGTAGATGTCAATAAGCGCTGTCCTAGTTACTGCAATCTTGTATCGTAACTTGGGCTTCAAAACATGGCAACAAAGTAATGGTACTTGACCTTCTCAAAAGACTGCAATGTATCGGCAACGCCGGGTACTTTGAAAATACAGCCAACTTGCTATATCTCGTTGTAGATGGAGATGTCTTGAACCGATAGAGTACTTCACGGCTTGAATGAAGAATGTTGCCTGCTGAATGTCTAATGGGAAATACACCCCGAATGTGCTGGTGCCAGCCCAAACCAGCATTTGGCCACCACAATGATAATGTGTTATTCTGTGTTGTTATTATTTTTCTTCACACTATCTTTGGACACCCGAACCCAGGTAGACGCTCTCAGATGTCGAGATGTGATCTGTGTACGGGGCAAGACATGTTCTGATGTCCCCGAGTTTTTCTTTCATCATGGGAAAAACCTTCTGTGAATTTGATAGCAGGTCTATTAACATTAGTCCCATGTGTTTAATTCTAACGTCTGGAGACGGTTGGAATTGTGGTGTTCTCGAACACAAAGGTAATCGCTCCTCCTACTTTGTCCTGTAGCCGGTGAAGTTAGACTTTGTTGTTCGACTCATTCGCATCGTCAGGCAGAGGAGAGACTCTGTTATTAGAAGTACACCAGATATCTCTATACCTGATATATCTATGTTTCAGGCTACTTATGCCCACATAACAGTTATTATTATGTTCCTCGAACTTCGCTATGCCAGCGGAGATGCCTCTACGAAGGTTAGACTTAGAAAATATGTCCACAGAAGGTCAACGTGAACTGGATTCATAACCCGCCATTTCCGTGCGGCTTGTATTGAAACTTGCCCATATTTATATGATCCATTGGTATCAGGAAAGAGTTGCTTAACTCGCATATTGCTAATATTTGAGCTGAACCTGCTGAAACTAACATATCTATGAGATCAGCTTTCTTGAATGCACAATTTATTGAGGAACTTTCCATTATGCTGATTGATATGCCCTAAATTGCTTGTGATTGATTGTCAGTGTCAGCGTACCTATTGTGGCGTCCTAATAAATGTTTGGAAAACGTCACCAGCTGTTATTTTTTCGCTTCCTCGTCGTGAGTCAGTGTGACGTCCATGTAACGAGTATACAGTTGCTCTGGGTGGAACTTTATCCATATCATCCCTCCATACATAATGTCAGCGCACCACCCACGCAAACCAGTCCAGAGACACCCTACCTCTTCATCTCCATCACCTCCGACATCTGAGATCGTCTACCTGGGTTCGGGTGTCCAAAGATAGTGTGAAGAAAAATAATAACAACACAGAATAACACATTATCAGACACCCACATTGACATTAGGAGTGGAGTTCATCTTGACTCCTCTAGAGAAGAGCCCACATCATGAAAGACTCGCCAACCAACAAATGCAGTACTCCGCAATTTAAATTTTTGTTAACAGGCGAAAAGCAACGGACAATAACCAACAGTCCCCAATTAAGTCTCGATGAAGATAAGTTCTTAAACCCCCTTAAATCATCGTCATCCATATTTATTTTAATTTGTTAAAGACTAATTGATTATTAAATTTGTTGTATGTTATTTTACAAATTCATAGCTGATTCAGTTATTATAGATATGAGAGCGCATGTATGATCGAGAATCTTATATATATATATATATATATATATATATATATATATATATATATATATATATATATATATATATATATATATATATATATATATATATATATATATATATAATATATATATATATATATATATATATATATATATATATATATATATATATATATATATATATATATAAATATATATATATATATATATATATATATATATATATATATATATATACTGAAGCACATTAAAAACGCACCACCTGTATAATCCAGGAACAGAGTGTGAAATGTAAATATAAGTGTGTACAAGTTTACATATTTGGAATCTTTATTCATTTTCCTATGAATCCATGCTGGTCATTAATTTGTACATTTGATTGTTATGAAATTCATTGCATTCTGTGCAGGCAAGGGAGAAACCAAAAATACAAAAAAAAATGCACGTGCGTTATCCTGCTGCAGAAGCTGCAAGTCTGGATAAATTGTGAACGCAGGAGCAACCAGTGCATCCAGAACCTCATCTCGATATGTCACAGCATTAACATTTCCACGGAAGACGTGAAGAGGCAAGCGATGGTGAAAACTGAATCCTCAGCAAATGTGAATACTACCACCTCGAAATCGGTTGACACAGCAATCTGCAAAGCGCTCTTCACACCGTCGCTAAATCCGCATACGTCCATCTGCAAAGGATATGTTGAATCTGTTCTCATCTGTGAATAGGACAGCATTCCACTGCAGTCTAGTCCATCTGATATGTTGCTCTGCCCATTGCAGGCGCTGCTAACGATGTCTGTGAGTCAAGTTTGGCCCAACATAAGGTCGTCTTGCAGTAAGGCCTGTATCTCTGAGTCGTCGTATGACTGTCATTCGAGAGACTTGCCCATGTCTACCCACTATTGCTCTTGCTGTTTGACTTGCCGGGAGAGTCAATTCCTTAGGTAACTCAGCACAATATGACGATCTTGCGCAGGGGTAGTAACTCGTGGTTGGCCACTCTGAAGTCTATCCCGGGCACTGCCAGTGGTTCCGTAACGTTCATTGAGACGTACAATAGTGCTGTGGTGGCAATTCATCCTTCTGGCAATGGCCCGCGAGCTCATTCCGGTCTCCACATACCAATGGCTCGTTGGCGGTCGTTTTCAGATAGTCGTGGCATTTCAAGCACATGTACTGGGTGTTTTGTCTCAACGGCCTTTTTATACCGAGTATACTGCCACAACGCGTACACATTTTCAGGGTCATAGCTGTTGAGAATCGTGTTGCACGTGTAACTTTCATCGTTTTCATGTAGTCTGTACACTCACCCATGGGTTGAATCTTGCACTTTCCATTCAAGCACATTCCCACACTTTTTTTTGCCAGCTTCTTGGCATGTATAGTGGTTTTTTTTCAACTATAAATATATAATATAATTATATATATAAAATATATATTATAGCTGGGGGCTTGAACAAGCCACACCATTGCTTAAAACTTCACAAAAAGGTGACGGATCAGATATAAGTTAATAATTCTCTGCCCTATGCAGTATTGTTCTTGACTTCTGAAGTTTCTTGTGGATACTCACTAGAGATAGAATCATCATTATCATTCTATCTACAACTCTGCCAAGAGTAATCTTGTGCGAAGGTAGAGGCCTTTGATGACCCCTTTTAGATACTCTTAAATTTTAGCCACTGGTGGACCACTACTGCAGAGCAAAGGGGAGGCAAATCCCGTGACAAAAGATAAATAGTAAGAGCTCCTAAGTCAATAATATATATGGATGAAGGTTTTTGAACAAGCGCATTTATCAGTAAAATTACATGTTATTAAAAGAAAAACACTCTTTGGGGTGTACATTAAAAAAACAAAACAATCTCGCTCCATATCAATCCTAGATCACAAAGTTAACAATTACATTAATGCAGAATTCAAGAAAACCTAATTGGTATGACACACAACAGACAACAAAACGCTAGTCCAAACCACACACACACACAAAAAAGCCTAAAACACTGTAACCAGTATCGGCGTCTATCTTTCTCCTATGGTGAATGTTATTATTAATCCATTAGTGGGTGCTCTATCCTTAAGCCTGGAAAAACAACACATATAATCCTAAAGTGACAATGCTCTCCATGAGCAGCGACCGATTGTGCTGTCAACAAGCGTAGACTCATAGGGTGGACTGCTAAGTACTGATATTCCTGTGCCTGTGTGAAACTAGATTCTTCTAGGTAAAAACATGAGAACTCGATTTTCTATGTGCTGGCGAATCTGCGTAAAATGAGGTATTGGTTGCCACCATCTGCTGGCATACGCTGAACAGGTGACTAATGGACCAATACTGTACAGCGCTTGAGAGCGTCTGCTGTGGTTACCGAGTTCACACTGCGGTGAATGGTTTTCTCTGGTGATTTCCACCCAGTTAATAGGTGGTACATACGTGGGCTAAGTTGACATATAGTTGACACACGTATAGCCATCTGCTTTCTGAAGGTTAGATAGGAGTGAGAATGGCACGTTAACCTAGCTGGTTGCTTGTCTTCAGCTTGATTTAGCAGTAGCTCTGGAAGTAGCTCTGGAAGTAGCTCTGGAACTGAGACAAACATATATACATTACCGTTACGCAAAATACAAATCGTAACATAAATGTATATTTAACATTTAAGCACCTGTATAGTATTTGTTTTGTGTTGCTAGGCAAGTCCTGATGCTGTCCGTCCGATATGGGTCGTCTTCCTGTTCATTCCACAATACCAATTCTCAGCCTCAGTGTTGCCATGCCGCGTAATACAATAAATTTATTTGTACATACAAGTACATCATAACATTAACTCTTACAGTAACATCGATCCAACACGAAAATAAGAATCCTCTACTCAAATGTGAAGTCAGTCCTATTGTATGGCTCTGAGACGTGGAGAACAACAAAGACAACTACCAAAAAGCTACAGATTTTCATAAATGGGTGCTTGCGTAGAATAGAGGGATTAAAATGGTATGACAAGGTTACCAACGTGGAACTGATGACAAGAACTAGACAAGTTCCAGTGGAACAAGAGATTAGAAGAAGACGATGGCGATGGATAGGACACACACTGAGGAAACCTGTTGATAGCCTTACAAGGCAGTCCTTGTTCTGGAACCCCCAGGGCAAGAGAAGCAGAGGTAGACCAAGAAGCACATGGAGAAGAGAGCTGGAAACAGAGGTGAAAATGATAAGGAGAACGTGGAAAGAACTTGAGATGATGGCACGTGATAAGAGGACTTGGCATGACATTACTTGAGTTTACATTTTTTAAAACTGTGCAAAATACGCAGTTCTGTTTATTGTTTTTGTTTTGTTTTAGTATATTGTAATTTGCACTTGTAGTCTATTTTGTGGACTCTAACGAGAGGAAAGAATATACGTGCTTGTAACTATGCATGTACAGTATGTATGTCTGTTTCTCATTGTATCACTATATATGTATGTTTGTGTGCATAAATATATATATATATATATATATATATATATATATATATATATATATATATATATATATATATATATATATATATATATATATATATATATATATATATATATATATATATATATATATATATATATATATATATATATATATATGAGTGTGTGTGTGTGCGTGTGTGTGATAGGGTGGTGCGAAATGTAGTTAGATATAGGATTTGTGTTATCGACTTTTGGCCAATTCACACAAGCACCAAACCCGTACACTATTCAAATCTTGAGTGTTAAGACGGGGGTGGGGGAGGAATTTATTTAAAGCTAACCACCCGTTCAGTTTCATTAAGTTAATCACAGATTGAATAAACAAACAAACGAACCAATACCCAGCCTGTTCTCATGTTCTAACGCGTCCCTATGTCTATGCAGGCTCTTCTTCTAGTTCTGAAGAATACTGTTTCTACTGTGTCAGGATTCACACCCCGGCCTGTCATGGATCAGTCTTTTATACACCAAATAACCGCATCTTGACTATGGCTTCCTGCCATTACTGGTATCAATACCTTGTCGAGGTATGGCGTCTTGCGCACCCTGATTACTCTCAGAGCTATGCCTGTGGGAGTTTTACTCCTGGAAGCTTCTACCAAGCTGGACAGGTTTGCGCGGGTAGGGGTCAGACTAAAGCAGACACCCTGGTCCTCCAGGTTGGAGGTTTTAGCATAGGGCCAACACCCATGTCTAAGTAAAAGGAAACGAAGTTACGGAAACGACAACAAATGAACAAACTGTGCTGCGGGACGGATGTGATGAAGTGAATCTGTGTCACAACGCGCTCATAATTTCCCCGCTTCATAACCTAGTTAACGCATTTTTACAGTCTATAAATAACTATATTTGAAATTTATCTGGGGCAAAGTCAAATCTACCGCCACAATTTAACTTGAGTATTTGAATATTTCTAAGAGAACAAGTTAAAAGTTACTACCCCCTACAACACACACTATCCCTCCCAATATTTATTAACGGACGTAGTCAAACTTAACAACCAATCAAATTCTTACCTCGTTTTTGGTAGAGACAAAATCTTGGTTGTAGTGGCAAAAATGCCGATTCTGTGTTTTTGACAAAAATTAAATAAATTTTTTCTCAATAACTAAAGGGAGTTAGAAAGAAAGGGATATCTTGAATTATAGCGCTGATATAGATTAATATATTAACCTAAAGATTCCCACTTAATAAAATTATCTTGACTTAGAAAAATTTAATTTACTGATATTTTAGGTCAGGTTAGAACTACAATTAATTACAAAAAAATTACCCAGAGGAAACTGTTACTGAATAAACACAGGAAAAGTGAATTTAACGATAGAGGTCAGTTGACCGTGTAATTATCACTTTTAATATTGGAAATCGGTCCATAAATAACTGAGATATAAAATACACAAAGATAATCAGACGAACGAACACACTTACGATTGCTTAAAGTTTATAGTCCAAAAATAGTTAATTTTTTTTTTGACTCGACGTCTGATTGGCTAGAGGGTAGGTTAATAAAAATTAACACCTCCTTGTAAGATCAGGCCATTTGAATTTGAAAGCTATCGCAGGTTGAGATCAGCGGGAAAGCCTTGGGGACCGAGCTTTTGCCGTTTGGACAAGAAAGCAGTTAGAAAACCCATTTACTGCTAGTCAACTTTGTGCATGTGTATTATTCTTTACTTGAGGTAAGATAGATGCTTTTATTTGTATATTTCCTTAGCAAGTATTAGGCTATAGGTGTATGTCGATACATTTTATTTCGATACTGCTAATTGGGAGATGGTTCAGGTTACGACGATCTAGGTAGGAATGCAGTCTTTTTCGGAGTGAAATGTGTAAAAAGGATTTTGCTATTGGCCTTACAAAATTTGTGCCATAGTGCCGTGGTAATAAAATGGATATTGCAATTGGGAAGTGAACATACATGTGTTTGTAAATTTGCCATAAAATTTTGCGACTGTAAGTCCAGGAAAAAATAAATTGGTAGTGGTTTCAGGAGTGACACAATGTTCAAATAACATGTGATACTACACATAGAATGTTTGAAAGAAGTCATTAACAGGTCACAAGATATATTTGTACACTCCTGCTGATTATATGGAAGACAAGCAATGCTAAAGGAATAGTGGCTACCATGTCTTATGAAAAAAAGAATGAAAACACAGGACTGAGTGTAGTCAAGGAAACATAGGGTTTGGTGCATATTGTCAGCACACATGGCTGACCCCAGGTAAGATTACCATTGATTAGTTGTGGAAATTTTATAGACAGGATATAAAGGGGAGGAACTGTCCTTCTCATTTCAGGGTTGTATTACCAGTAAGAAAGTGTTGCAGACACACTGGTGAAGACAGAAATTGTGAGCAGTGAAGGCTCATACTCTACTGTGAGCTACAGGCAATAACTTCACCCCTACAGCAGCATCAGTGGAGTGACCATTTGCATAGTCTGAAGCCCATATCATCAGACAGGCTTATAAGATAAGGCCCTACTACGGGCATATGACAGTTCCTCTCAATATAAACCACCACAACAATAAGAATTTCCTGGGGAATGATGAAGAAAACAAACCCGCCAATAACTGACTAGTGCTACTATCCAGTATTAAACATCAGACAGTGGGGTAATTTATTTATTCCCATATACATATACCAAAACGTTCCCACCAGCCTTACTTACTTACATTTTGTTGAATTACAGTTCTGTTTGTACTGATTCATTCCTCACATTAAATACATACATACCCTAGACACTTGCCATCTACATAACACTACAGAGATAAATATACACTGGGTGAGATCAGAAGAGGTAGCGGACAGGGACCCCTGAGAAATACATCATCATCTTTCTGATTCAGGGTACTTACATAGCTTGACCTCACCTTGTTAACCTTTAAATTTTACTACCATCAAAACCTTTTATCACAACGGACATCCGGAGTCTGAAGCTCGTGTGACTACCAGTGGTGAAAGCCGAAATGAAGCCACTGACTCGAAAACGGACATCCTGACTGCAAAACGTGAAACTAGAATAGGATTTTGGAATGTCAGGACAATGAGCGAGACTGGAAAACTAAAACAGGTCACAACGGAAATGATAAACTATAGATTACACATTCTATGGATAAGCGAGATCAGATGGACAATGACAGAAAAAGTTAAAACAACAACAGGAGACACAGTACTTTACTCTGGAAGAGAGGATGGGCAGCACGATGAAGGTGTAGCCATTATTCTACAGAAAGGAATAGATAGGTCATTACTGGAATGGAAACCCATCAACAATAGACTGATAAGAATAAGATTGAGAGGGAGTTTCACCAACACTACAATAATACAAAGCTATGCACCAACAAATGGCAGCGATAAAGAGATCAAGGACGAATTCTACCACCAGCTGCAAAAAGAAATGGAAGCCACACCTAGATACGATCTTATCGTTGTAATGAGAGGGACCGAAGACGTAGCAACAGTGATAAATGCAGTCAGCGACCCATAGCTTGACTGCTTTCATCAGGGTCAGCGAACCAGAGCTGACCAAGACCCTACTTCACCTCCAAGTGGTGGTCCTGCAAACCGGCTGCATCACCGCAGTCTGGCTGAGAGAGTAGGGATCGAAGAGGGAAGACTAAGCCGGTCCCAAATATGCCATGCTGAAACCGGATGCGCAGGGCCGAAAGGTGCAAATATCGCAGCTTTGCTGTAAAGGCGACACAACGTAACAAACGCCCTTTTCAGGACGAACGCAGAAGAAGAAAAAGAAGAAGAAGAAGAAGAAGAAGTAGTAATGGGAGACCTCAGTGCGAACGTTGGAACACACAATACATATAATGAAAGAGTAATGGGGAAATGCGGCAGCGGAACAGTAAACGAGAATGGGGATAAATTAATACGTTTCTGTAGTATTAACAACCTGGTCATTGGAGAAACTATTTTCCCACACACAGAAATTCATAAATAAACGTGGGAATCTCCAAATGGCCGGGACAGAAAGTAGATAGACCACATTATGATTAATGGTAGATGGAGACATTCATTACAAGACGTGAAAGTAAGAAGAGGTGCAGAAGTGGGAAATGATCACCATTTAGTAGTAGCAAAACTAAAGGTGAAACTCGGAACTGTGGGACCAATTGTAACTACACAGAAAAGGTATGACATCAGCAAATCGAAGGACCCTTTTACCAGAAAAGCTTTTGTGGCTGATATAAAGAAACGATATCAAATTGCCAAAAGCCAGGAAAAGACATCGACTGATGACATTGACCAGAAATTCAACACTATTTCAACAATATATAAGGAAAGAAGCAAATCATGCTTGGGATTCCAGGAAAGGAAGAAGCACGATTGGATAGCACCAGAAACATTAAACACCATAGCGATGAGAAAGGAAAAGAAAAGAAAGAAAACAGAAGCGAAGTCTCCCAGGTTAAAGCAATTTTATAGCGAACAGTACAGTCAGATGGACAAGGAAATTAAACGTCAAACCCGAGCCAACAAAATAAAATTCATAGACGATCTTGCAAATCAGGCAGAAGAGGCAGCACCGAGAAATGAACAAAGCACAGTATAAAAATAACTAAAACCATCAGCGGAGAACGAGGTGCAAACAACATTACATTAGTAAGAGGTAAGCAAGAAAATCTCATCACCACAGCAAAGGGACAGGAAACAAGATGGGTAGAGCATTTAAGAGAAACTATGAACAAGGAACCACCAGAGACACAGGTGAATGTTCCTGATGCTGAAAACGATCTAGATGTTAATACAGACATTCCACGAAAGGAAGAAATCATCACGGCAATCAAAGGGTTATAGAATGGAAAAGTTCCTGGCCACGATAATTTAAATGCAGAGCTATTTAACACAGACCCTGGGCCAGCAGCAGAACTATTATAACCACTATTTGCACAAGTCTGGAAAACAGGGACAACAACAACGGAGTGGAACAAATGAATAATTGTCAAATTGCCCGAGAAGGGCGACTGTAATAATTGGAGAGGAATCACTCTTCTCTCAGTTCCCAGCAAAATACTAGGCAGGATAATTGTACAGAGAATTTCAAAAGCAGTAGATCACAAACTGAGGAAAGAACAAGCAAGATTTAGAAAGAACAGAAGATGTGCATATCATATATTTAACCTCAGGAACATTATAGAGCAGTGCTCAGAATGGCAGAGACAGCTGTACATTACTTTGTTTGATTTTGAAAAGGCTTTTGACAGTATACATAGGGACAGTTTATGGAAAATAGTGAGGGCTTATGGAATTCCAAGCTGCATAGTGTCAATCATAAAAAGCCTCTATGCCAACTTTACATGTAGCGTTGGGCAGAGCAACCTAATTTTTGAGGTGAAGACAGGAGTACGACAGGGATGCCCCTTATCAACCACTTTATTTTTAACAGTCATAGACTGGGTGATGCGTCAGACAACAGAGGGCAGTCCAAGAGGAATAAGATGGACTACGTTTTCTACATTGGAGGATCTGGAAGATGCAGATGACATTGCACTACTCACACATTCTCATCAACACATCCAGGAAAAAAACAGATAGACTTAATAAGTATAGCCAGCAGGTGGGTCTGAACATCAATCTAAAGAAGACAGAGGTCATGACACTCAATGTTGGCAACCCTGAGCCCATAACAGTAAGGAATCAGAAACTGGAACAGACAGACACCTTTACATACCTAGGATGCAAAGTAACATCAGACGGCGGAGCAAGCAAAACCATCAATAACAGAATGAACAAAGCAATAACAGCCTTTCTTAGTTCCAGCATCTGGAAGTTCTCTCAGTACAGCACAAACACAAAATTAAGATTATATGAGAGCTGTGTAATTTATGTGCTTCTCTATGGTGCGGAATGCTGGAGAGTAACAGAAGGAAATGTTGATATTGTCCTCTTTCCACACAATCTGCCTAAGAAAACATCTCCGAATCTTTTGGCCGAATACCATCACCAACCAAGAACTGCTTAGGCGGAGCAACCAAGAGGACACGCACACCATCATAAATGACTGACGCTGGAAAGGATGACTGCCGACTGAGTAAAGTGGAAGCAGTTTGTTGCCGCCCTACAAGACGCCACCAGGCATGAAGGCCACTGACTGCTTTGACTGTCGACGGCTAAGGATCAAGGAAGAAGTGTGGCTTCATGACTGGTGACGTGGGCTCGCGTAGTGGTTGGCGTAGACTCGTGAAGAACTATTTTGCAAACGCAAGACACGAAGCGTGGAGACTGGCGCTTTTCTGGTCCATCACGTATCTCCCTCCCGAACATGTTTTGGTCCTCACAACCTACTCTTCGCCGTTTGCCCTGCGCTTGATTCTTTCCTAGCTGTGAAGCTTGGGGCTAAGTTTATGCAGGATGTACCAGCCCGGTTGGGGGCCCGCTTGGTCGTCTTGTTCTTCGCTGGGCGTTGTCGAGCTGGGGGTAATGAATCTCCTTAGCCAAGCTATGCGTGTCTCTCTTCGCCTCTTCGTAACTCTCATCTTCGGCTCATCGTTGTCCGCTAGCCTTATTACACATGTTAAGATGAATTCTTCATTGGACCATACATCTTGTTTCTTGGCCCTGTCGGTGTAGTGCACTTTCTTCCGCACTCTTTCGCCCACTCGTAATGGTGCGGGTCCTGGTAGCTTCTTACAGCTTTCTCTCCTCTTAGCAGCTATTGTCTGAATTTTCTCTGCACACTTCTGGTGTGCTGTTCGCAGTTTCTCCAGGTGATCTTACAGCAATTGATCAGTTGTTTCTGATTTTTCATCTGGGCGCGTTCCTATCATGAAGTCGACAGGAAGCCTTAGTTCTCAGCCAAAGAGGAGATGGTATGGTGAGTACCCTGTCGAAGCATGGGAGGTGGAGTTGTAAACCATTATTACCTCAGCTAGGTGTTCAAATCATCTTAGCTTCTGATCAGCTGTCATTGGTCTCAGCAAATCATGCAGGATCTTGTTGAATCTCTTGCACTGTCCGTTGTCTTAAGGATTGTAAGCTGTGGTGCGGCTTTTGTCAACTCCATATATCTTACACAGTTCTACGACTATCGCTGATTCACAATTCTGGCCTTGATCCGAATGTATTCTCTGATTGACTACAAGATACAGAAACGACGTCTCCACCAGGGCCTTGGTGACCGTAGTTGCTTTTTTGTCTCCTGTCCGTATAGCGAGTATGTATTTGCTGAACACAACTGTCAGCACTAATACGTTCTAAAGCCCTTTTTCATTCCGCTCTAGCAGTGTGAAATCCATTGACACTACCTCAAGTGGCCTGGAAGTAATCAGATTTCTAGATAGCCCTTGAAACTTCAGCTGAGGAGCCTTAGCAATATTGGCTCTTCTGTCAGTTCTGCGTGTCTTCTTCCAAATCGTGTTCTACTGTGACGCTCTGCAAACGTCCGCCGGCCTCTCCTGGGCCAGTCTTTAATACGCCAAAAAATAGCAATACATAGCGTATTAATATCAGGTATCTTGTGGCTACATGACTGCTGATGTGGGCTCGCGTAGTGGTTGGTGTAGAGTCGCGAAGGACTCTTTTGTAAACCCAAAAACACCAAACATGGAGACGCGCTTTTCTGGCCAATGGTATGTATATATATTTATATCTAGAATTTGGCAAGTATAGTCAATAATAATAAAGTTTGGTTGTAACTTTTCATTATTTTCAGGACGATATTGCCTTATAAAAAGTAAAATAAATAAATCCATAATGATTTCAAACCCAAAAAAGTGTTATAGACCTTCAAAAGTTGCATGCCCAGTCCTCCTATCCTGCGTCTTCAGTTTTAAGTCTTCAAATATATTTCGTCCCTTTCATTTATTTCTCCAGTTCTATTCTCCATGTGTGTGTTCATTGTTAAATCTGCCTCTACCTTTCTTACCATGAGGATTTCAGAACAAGAACTGCCTGTAATGCTATCAACAAGTTCCCTCAGTGTGTGTCTTAACCATCACCAGAGTCTTCTTCTCATCTCTAGCAACAGAAGTATTCATAAAATAACGTCTTTGCCGTGTAATTACAGGGAGCCTGAGTAGAACCACAACTAGCTCTAATATCAAGCATATCATTAGAGGCGCTAACGCTAAGGCTGTGAATGGTGCTGGCAATTACATGAAGTGTTTTCGATCAGGCTATCTATACAAGGGCCAAATGCAGTAGTGGCTCATCTCTCCTTAAGGAGCAAGGCAGAAAAGAAGACAATCATTCAACTAAATTCAGGTGCCTTTTCGTAAACAAAGCGCATTCCTTTCACATATTTTTATATAATCATATCACTCCATCAGTGTAAGGCCGCAAATGTAAAGAAAACAGCACATGATCGACAGAAGGCGGGCATACAGAAGCCAGAGTGTTTGTCCCCCCCATACAAGAGACGTAATAACAAAAAGACAAAGTCACGAGGAAGCGTTTCTCTGAAAATAATCAATAACGCTGCCAACAGATTCAGTCCTAAACTGTTTGTTTCGACTTTGTTTTTGTTAGTTTATTTATGGGAAGTTAAAGTTTTGTTGTAAAGTAACAGAGAGCCAACATGAAGTTTAGGTGTGTATATGTGTGCATGTGCGTTTGTGTCTGAGAGAGATTAGCAGATATAGATTAGAGAGAAGAGTGAAGAAGGATGAGACTGACAGATAAGAGGAATGGAGGTCTATGATGATATATGATACAGACCTGGGACATTAAAGAGATGGTGTGACAAAACAGGGCGGTCACTGTCGATCTTTGTTTCACTCCGGCAGGATTGGTACATTTGTGGTACTGATTTTTATTATGTGCTCTCAATTATCTCACTTATCTTTCTTTCTTTCTTCGTTATTTTTCTGCTAAGTAGCAGATATGTGAGTATTGTCGAATCGCTTGACACTCCTTGTAGGTGATAAAAATCACCTTTGCTTGACGCTACCCAGATTTGCTGAGATAATTACTCGCAGTCGCACGGGAGTGGCACAGCTTGGCTAAGATTAGCACAAGATCTTGTGTACCGGCGGAAACTTATGACATAAGAAAATAATGATGGTTACATTTTGAACACGCTGTTGTATGGGTTTACCGATCTGTCTGTAAGTTTTTACTCAAGGGCAACGGACATCTTATTACTGTGACAGTGCGAAGACGATGTGTGAAGAAGAATGGTAGTACGGGTGGGGTTCGTGTGTAATGTTGTCGTCACTCTCTCTGGCCTACTTTCACACGCGTTCCGCAGTTACATAAAAACTCTCTTGATGACAGAGGTCCCACTTTTATCAATGAAACTATATCAGGTAGCATATGAATCATACAGAAAACAATGTTGTCCTCAAGTTTACTTTGTAAGTAATTCCTATACAACACAATATAACCAAGCTATTTAGGTATTCTCTACGTAACACCATATAACCCAGCTATTTAGGTATTCTCTACGTAACACCATATATCTCAGCATAGACTGCTAGACTCTCTGAAATAAAATGAAACAAAATAAACTAGCATCGTTGTAATGGACAAACATCATCTACGTAATAATACATACATACGTGTCAAAATATGCTAGTAGATGCGCTTAAATGACCATGTGTGTTGAGTGTGTTCATGCAGGTCTTTGTATATGTGTAATCATACAATAAACATATTTAAGTCAACAATAATGCCTTCATACTCATACTAAATACTAACTACATCATCACGCGAGAGAAAACGTAAATGAAGCACTTCTATTATGATGAAATATTATACACAACTCACTGGTCTAAATGACTACATTTGACCAGTATCTTAGAGGCCTAGTTGCTCTAAAGAACAAGCAGATATAAATATATATACTCTATTCTTACAGCTCTATACTAAACGTAATAGGCATAGGCTACTCACTGAGCTAGAGGGTACGCTAATCTTTCTCTCACAAAAATCACTGATCTAAAATTAACCACACTTACGGCTCACAAGAATGCAATATAACTATTACTTAACACTACACAAATAATAATAATGGTAATACGTACACACTTGTATACAGCGCATCGCGACACTAGAATTCACAAATAATAATAATGGTAATACGTACACACTTGTATACAGCGCATCGCGACACTAGAATTCCTCTAATAAAATCACTTAGTACTTTACACATTTAACACTCAGTGTCACGGTTGAAAATAGCGATGAGATATACGTGAAATTACCCTTACAAACACATAATTCGCCAATCAGCTTCTATCAAACTATAGATAGACAAACGCTAAAAAGCATTAACTCCTAAATGTGAAACGTCTAATATCATTAAATCTAAAGTATTATAAAAATGTACTCATATGTAAGCATACCTCTATGTCGTTAGTTCTCTTAGCACAGACGCAACATATGCGATATCAAATCTTCTACCTCTCTGGTGTATCATACCGAGGATGCATACCGCACAAGAAGACGATCTGGCTCCTTCTCAACTCTTGACTCGACTCTCGTAATGTTTCAGTTTAAATCTACATATCCACCCTTGTACCACATGATAGCCACGTCAAAATGTCAGGCAAAGCTCCGCCCATTCCTCTAGGGAGCAAATCAGGAGTCCTATGCTCAGTTTGGATGACATGAGACCACAATTTAGTAAGGATTATCTTCCTAAATGTACACAATTCAAGGTTACATTCCCACGATATCTCTTGCCTGGAGTCACACCTCTCACGGTTTTGTGCTCAAAAAGGTGTGTTTCTCTGGTGTCAGACAGCGCCGAGATATCTAAAATCAAGGGCCGTCTCTCATTACAACTTCTGCGTCTCACACGTTTGTCTTCCTTTCAGATCGCAAAGGTGTTTCGTTTAGATCGCCCATTCCCGTGTGAAAATGCCAACATGAGCACAAATTTACACCGTAGACTAGATCGATAACTATTACTCAGTCTAAAATTACCCCTTTCTGGCCACACGGTCACATTACCATATATGGGAGAGTTGACCTCTGCGTTACGTTCAAAATTATCTAATGTCGGAATATTTTGAAATTACCCCATAACCCGCCTGTTTGAATATGATTGAAGTTTTTGATAGCTCATAACAAACGAAGGCGTGGGAAGGCAGGGAATATAATCTGACCATTTTCTCAAGCTATTTCACTTGAGAAATCGCTACCCAAGACACCAGACTGCTACAGTGAAGAATTAGAGTTCAGAATTCCTTCTTAAAATACCGGACACCTTTTATTGGAGTATTTATCAGGACTTACAATATAGCCCAGGAAATCTCTAACATTTTAAATAAGGACAGCGGGACTGAGAAAACTGAAGGCCCACACACGAAGTACAGAGAGGGAACTTATTAAATTAACGACACCCCAGACGCGTGTAAGAGGCCGATTCAAGTCTCTTTTATTCATCTGAGCAAAAGGTCTGTGAGGCAGGATTGGCGTAAATTGTGATTTACATTTCATATTTATTACTAACATGTGAACTAATATATATATATATATATATATATATATATATATATATATATATATATATATATATATATATATATATATATATATATATGTATATATTACCTTGTGAATTGTAATATGTGAAACTCGCTTGTGGATGTCAAAGTCATTTGAGGCTGGCAACCTTAGCGTATAGAATGATGATTCATGAACCACCACTGCACGGGCTGGTGATTGCTTTATTGATAGTTTCGCACAGAGAACTAAAAGCATAAAGTAGTTCCAGGTTCCCTATGGAGCAGGGAGGGAAAGATGAAATAAATTATACATTTTAAGTATAATACTTACATTTTCAAAGCAGTGTAAATGTCCCTATAAACATAGTCACTTTAAAAGTAATGGAAGTTTCAAACTTTTCAATCAGTGTAAAAGACAAATGAAAACATATTCAATTTATATTGTGAACACTTTTCAATCAATAGAGATGTATATGTAAACAGACTCTATCTGTATTGTTAACCTTTTCATTTAAATATAAAGTAACTATGAAAGCTATTCTATTTAAATGTAAAGAAAGTTTTATCCCGAGGGATTAAATTTAATTCTCATCGAGGGTGAAGTCTGAGTAATTGGAATGGTGGTATGGGAAGATAGGAACCCATAACTATGGGGTAGAAAACGCCATACTCAGAAGAACGTTTCGTTCTATTCTTTTACCATAGTTATTGGTGGTACCAGCAGAAAGTACCATCTCTGGAACAAGAAGGGAACCGTGGCCTAAGCTTTAAGACGAAGGACCCACGTGGTAGACTCTCCTTGACATTTCTTGGAAACGAGCTACCCCCGACAACCTTGATCAGAGACGAGCGTGAGCAGAGTGAAAAGAACCAACCCATAAGAAGGAGCAGAACCGTCATTGGCAGCTAAGTTCAAATCTATGCTGCCACTTGAACTTCTTGTAACATCTCACATTCCATAAAGACTGTGATGATAACTTTTCTTGATCCATAACTATTCAAATTATTTTCCAACTGTTAAAAACTAAAGTGATTATTAAATTTTGTTATTTGTAATGTTACAAATTTAACTTCGATTTAATCATTTTAAAGTTACTGCATGTTTGTCTCAGTCAAATTACTACACACACTCTAAACAGAGCTATACTAGAATAATAGAATTCCACTGAGTAAATAAGGGGTGGGGGCTTAAACGAGCAGCTGAAAGTAATACGTGCTTAAATCCTTCACAAAAGCGTCGGCAGAATTACAGAGTTAACATAGCCAAACCAGTATTGTTCTCGCTTATTCGGAATGTCTTGTGAAGACTCCCTTTGTAATAGAAGTGTCATCACCCTTCTATCTATATCTCTGCCAAGAGTAATCTTGTACGAAGGTAGATACCTTTGAAGCCCATATTAGATACTCTTGAGTTTTGGCCACTGTTGGACCACTACTGCAAAGCAGGGGAGGCAATACCTTCACAGATGGTGAGTTCAAATATAACAAATTTTTTTTCCAGACCACAAGGTCGTTTATATTTGGGCAGGCACTTTAATATAACCGATAAACATTGTGTCTAGGTTGAATGGAGAGTGTTGCCAAAATGAGATAAAACTTCTGTCTAAAAGAAAATAGTAAGAGATCA
This sequence comes from Oreohelix idahoensis, assembly GCA_024509875.1. Taxonomy (NCBI): domain Eukaryota; kingdom Metazoa; phylum Mollusca; class Gastropoda; order Stylommatophora; family Oreohelicidae; genus Oreohelix; species Oreohelix idahoensis. The sequence goes on from JAMPIV010001522.1 coordinate 183,333, forward strand.
AGCAAGCAAAGAGAGATGAGACGACAGCGAAAAGAGAGTACCGAGGTTTGGTGGTGGAAGAGAAGGAGGAATTGTAGTGAAGCGTGTACGATGTGACACGTGATAGAAAGTGGAAGAAAACAATCTTGAGAGGGTGAAAGAGTAACATAAGTGCTTAACATCCCAGAAAATAATCCAAAGGCACGACTCGTCGCTTTACGGAAACTGAAAATTCTTCCATTTCGGAAATCATTCATTCATTATCCTAAATCCCCCTGTAGAATACGACCTAAAACTAATTCACGTCACGTGGTCCTCTGGTGCCATTCGTGCATGTCGTTTTTTAAACCCCTTTCTTGTCTGTTGTAGCGAAAGGTTTTTATAAATATTGATGTGTATCATCTCTCAGACAAAGAAGTCAGTATGAAAGAGTATTATAGTCCTAGTGTCAGAAATAAACACTGGTATCACAGGATAGTCACGGCTGTGAAGGTATCTGCTTCAGAAAGTATTCAAAGTAAAGTCAGACCCTAAGTTGCCACCTTTCCTATGTAACTAACCTATGATGTTAACAAATTCAATAAAACTCAAACTTCAACAATATAAAATTAATAAGTCAGCTGAGTACAATTACTGAATTTATTATTTACATCTATCTTTTGATATTCTTCTTATGCAATATGATTGATGGAAAATGATGAAGTGAATGAAATACAAAAATTTATTTCACACACACACACATATATATATATATATATATATATATATATATATATATATATATATATATATATATATATATATATATATATATATATATATATATATATATATATATATATATATATATATATATATATATATATATATAAGTTAATAGGTAAGTATCAATTTTTAGATCCTTTTAGTCCTTGTTGAAAACTTCACTTAAATATACTGCTTCTTCAAGTTTCTTTAAAGTTAAAAGTCACTTGTGAAATCTTCAATTAATTAAAACTGGTTCTTTAAGTTCCTTTAGAGAAAAAAAGTCACTTGTGAAATCTTCATCTAACAGTTATCATGATGACACTTCTTTTCTTTAGCTCTTTTCATTTGAGTCTCACAGTTTGTAGCATATGAACAGTTAGTTTATTCAGCTTGTGTATGGTACAGCACAACTGGTTGTGCTGGTATATGCAGCAGTTGTCTTTGGACCCTGCACTGGACTAACCCACACCTGAGGGAGTCAGTGCGTGAAGAGAATCACACCAAGGTGCTCCTTAATGTAGCAATGAGCCACGAGTGGATTCAAATACGGGTTCCTGCTGTCTAACCAAAACAGTAACCTGAAACAAAGTGTGACATGTGGCTAACCTTTTGTCGTGATGGCCCACAAGTCTACGTGTCAGTGAGTGGAAGTGTTCAGCGTTATGCATATGTATGTATGACACAGTGATCTGTTCGATTGATAGTATAACATAGTCATGACAGGTATATACGTCCCGGCATAATAGCTTTCTTGGCACGCCGCTCTCACTCCTCCAGCAGTCCGTCTGATTTGTATTTTGAGCTCTGCACGTTTTGAAGAAAAAAAACACCCTTTCCTTTTATAGGTAGAGCGCGGATGTCTGAGAGAGTATGGTACCAACTAACGGCTGAAACTTTGCTTTTCTCGCTGACATGGGGAATCTGTGCTTAGCCTGGTCCATAACATGTGCTCGTTCTGTTCATCCAGACCATGGATTATTGTCAGCCATATCCCCTTTAATCTGTACGATCGTTAGCTTCATATATAGCTTCATATAATACCAGGTAATTAATTATACCGGTCATACGCTTATCTATTCTCTCAGTCTGACCACCCTTGGAAACGCGGCGGTCCAACATTTGACCCCAGTGAAAAGCTGCTGACTGTGTTGACACAAGCTTGTATGATGCGTACGATGAAAGAAGACAACATTGTATGACCAGACATCTGTCTGGCTGAGGCACGCAGATAAAGGCGATAATTTTGATAATCGTCTCATCTGAGCCATCTTTGCAGATAAGATGGCAGAGTAGACATCTTGGCGGAAGACATTACGCCAGGAAAACATGGTCACAAGATTGTGAAGAGGCAGATAGATGTCATCGGATGTATTATGCAGTATTATATTGTGGGAAGATCCGCGATTACCCCTATCTCAAATAAATAAAATGTTATTGTTTATATAGTCAAAATAAGGTAGAAATAAAATATTGGGTTGCGATTAGCTTCTTCGCCCCGCCTGCAAACATATCGCTTTCAATAGGCCTTACTGTAGAGAAAATAAATGTAACTTGTTTGAAACAAATCGAGGCGTAATTTTTGTTCTAGACGGAGTGAGAGACACGAAAGAGGGGAAAGGAGCGACAGAATGCTACCATCAGCACTCGTTGTTTGGAATAAAAAATTGTAACGAACGCGCGAGATTGCTTTTGGCAGATTTGAAAATACGACGGAAGGCCAATACTTGCATCGCCTTATATTCACGCAGTGGAAATGTATAAACACACACACCGCTCTCATTTCCTGTATTGTAGCGTAAATTTTGACGAAACCCAGACATTGTCGTTTTAGTTTGAAAAAAGCGTTGGAGAGAGGGAAAAAGATTGTATATTTATTTAAAAGGAAAAATATGGAATTACAAACTAACAGGAATCGGGTCATAAAACTTAGATATATTAATGGAATATGGTCTCCTGATCAATAATATATTTTAAATCACAAAATAGTCCAACTAATAACCAAGATATTGCAATAATACTATATATTCTAGGACAGACTGACGAACACACTCTCTTCTTCGATCCTTAACCACCGACCGTCAAAGCAGTCAGTGGCCATCACGCCTAGTGGCGTCTTGTAGGGCAACAACAAATTGATTCCACTTTGCACGGTCGGTGGCCATCCTTCGTACAGTGCCCCAACTCTGGTTCATTCTTTGCATCTCAGCCTCCGCAGTCCTCCGCCAAGTTGTTTTTGGTCGGCCTCTCTTTCGCTTTCCTTCAGGGGTCCAAAGCATAGCTGTTCTTGTGATGGCATCGGGGTCTCTTCTGAGGACATGACCAACCCAGCTCCAGCGTCTGCCAGCTATGATGGTATGCATGTCCTCTTGCTTGCTACGAGTAAGCAGATCTTGGTTGGTGATGGTATTCGGCCAAAAGATTCGGTGAATTTTTCTTAGGCATGTTGTGTGAAAAGAGGACAATTTTGAAATTTCCTTCTCTGTGACTCTCCAGCATTCCGCACCATAGAGAAGCACAGAAAGCACGCAACTCTGATATAATCTTAATTTTGTGCTTGTGCTGTACTGGGAGGACTTCCAGATGTTATTTAGGCTAAAGAAGGCTGTTCTTGCCTTATTCATTCTGATGTTGATGTCTTTGCCTGCCCCACCGTCTGGTGTTACTATGCTTCCTAGGTATGTGAAGGTATCTGTCTGTACCAGTTGCTGATTCCTTACTGATATGGGCTCAGGGTTGCTCACATTGAGCGTCATGACCTCAGACTTCTTTAAATTGATGTTCAAGCCCACCTGCTGGCTAAATTTATTGAGTCTATCCGTTTTTTCCTGGATGTGTTGATGTGAATGTGCCAGCAGTGCAATGTCATCTGCATATTCCAGATCTTCCAATGTTGAAAATGTAGTCCATCTTATTCCTCTTGGACTGCCCTCTGTTGTCTGGCGCATCACCCAGTCTATGACTGTTAAAAATAGAGTGGTTGATAAGGGGCATCCCTGTCGTACTCCTGTCTTCACCTCGAAGGTTAGGTTGCTCTGCCCAACACTACACGTAAAGTTGGCATAGAGGCTTTTTATGATTGACACTATGCAGCTTGGAATTCCATAAGCCCTCAGTATTTTCCATAAACTGTCCCTATGTATGCTGTCAAAAGCCTTTTCAAAATCAACAAAATTTATGTAAAGCTGTCTTTGCCATTCTGAGCACTGCTCTATAATGTTCCTGAGAGTGAATATATGGTCTACACATCTTCTGTTCTTTCTAAATCCTGCTTGTTCTTTCCTCAGTTTGTAGTCTACTGCCTTTGAAATTCTCTGTATAATTATCCTACCTAGTATTTTGCTGGGAACTGAGAGAATAGTGATTCCTCTCCAATTATTGCAGTCTGAAAGATCTCCCTTCTTGGGCAATTTGACAATTATTCCTTTGTTCCACTCTGATGGTGTTGTCCCCGTTTTCTAGACTTGTGCAAATAGTAGTTCTAATAGTTCTGCTGCTAGCTCAGGGTCTGTCTTAAATAGCTCTGCATTTAAGTTATCATGGCCCGGAGCTTTACCGTTCTTTAACCCTTTGATTGCTGTGATGATTTCTTCTTTTCGTGGAATGTCTGTATTTACATCTAGATTGTTTTCAGCCTCAGGAACATTCAATTGTGTCTCTGGTATTTCCTTGTTCAGAGTTTCTCTGAAGTGCTCTGCCCATCTTGTTTCCTGTCCCTCTGCTGCCTTGATAAGATTTCCTTGCTTATCTCTTACTAATGTAATATTGTTTGCACCTTGTTTTCCGCTGATGAATTTAGTTATTTTGTATTCTGTGCTTTGTTCATTTCTCAGTGCTGCCTCTTCTGCCTGTTTTGCAAGATCGTCTAATAAATTCCTTTTGTTGGCTCGGGTTTGGCGTTTAACTTCCCTGTCCAGTTGACTGTACTGTTCGCTATATAGTTGCTTTAACCTGGGGGACTTCGCTTCTGTTTTCTTTCTTTTCATTTCCTTTCTCATCTTTATGGTGTTTAGTGTTTCTGGTGTTATCCAGTCTTGCTTCTTCCTTTCCTGGAATCCTAAGCATGATTTGCTACTTTCCTTATATATTGTTGAAATGGTGTTAAAATTCTGGTCTATATCATCAGTCAATGTCTTTTCCTGGCTTTTGGCAAATTGATATCGTTTCTTAATGTCGGCCGCAAACGCTTTTCTGGTAAGGGGGTCCTTCAATTTGCTGATGTCAAACCTTTTCTGTGTAGTTACAGTTGGTCCAGCCCTTCTTAGTTTCACTTTCAGTTTTGCTACTACTAAATGGTGATCGCTTCCCACATCTGCTCCTCTTCTTACCTTCACATCTTGTAATGCATGTCTCCATCTACCGTTAACCATGATGTGGTCTATCTGGTTTCTCTCCCGACCATTTGGTGATTCCCATGTTAACTTGTGAATTTCCTTATGTGGGAAAAGTGTTCCTCCAATGACCAGGTTGTTAATGCTACAGAAACTTATTAGCTTATCCCCATTTTCGTTTGCTATTCCGCTGCCGCATTTCCCCATTGTTCTTTCATTGTATGTATTGTGTGTACCAACTTTCGCATTGAGGTCTCCCATTACTATAACAAGATCATATCTAGGTGTGTCCTCCATTTCTTTCTGCAGTTGTTGATAGAATTCATCCTTGACTTCCTCATCGCTATCATTCGTTGGTGCGTAGCATTGTATTATTGTAGTGTTGGTGAATCTCCCTCTCAATCTCAATCGTATCAGTCTGTTGTTGATGGGTTTCCATTCCAGTAATGTCCTTTCTATCCCTTTCTGTAGAATAATGGCTACGCCTTCACTGTGCTGTCCATCCTCTCTTCCAGAGTAAAGTACTGTTTCTCCTGTTGCTGTTTTAACTTTTTCTGCCCCTGTCCATCTGCTCTCGCTTATCCCCAGGATGTGTAACCTATAGTTTATCATTTCTGCCGTGACCTGTCTTAGTTTACCTGTCTCGTACATTGTCCTGACATTCCAAAATCCTATTCTTGTATCCTGTTTTGCGGTCAGGACATCCGTTTTCATGTCAGTGGCTTCCTTTCGGCTTTCACCACTGACAGTCATACGAGCCACAGACTCCGAATGTCCATCCCGCAGCAAAGTTTGTTCATTTGGTGTTGTTTCCGTAACTTCATGATTTTTTTTTACATAGACAGGGGTGTCAGCCCTATGCTAAAACCCCCAACCTGGAGGACCAGGGTACCAGCTTTTGTCTGACCCCTACCCACACAGACCAGTCCAGCTTGGTTGAACCTATTAGGAGTAAAACTCCCACTGGCATAGCTCTGGGGATTGTCAGGGTACGCAAGCTGCCATACCGCTACAAGGTATAGGTACCATTGATGGCAGGAACACACTCATGCCTGCTTATTTTAGCCATAACATTTTTTGAACGCATTTTTGAAATGAGGAAGAAGAGGGTACATGTAATTTGATTGGGTGTAGTTAGCAAGAGGGAGAGAGGTTATTGGTTGGCCCGAAACTAAATATATTTTTGCAAAGTAAAGCCTAAGGCAGACTAACCAACGTACCGAAAACACACAGTATTTTTGCATTGGGGTTTTTTAACTTTGAATTCACAATTTGATAGACGCCGATTTCTATTGGCCAGCGTAGGGATATTGAGAAAAAAATTGGAAGGCTGGACGCCATTTGAAGAAAAACATTCCCTTAAACAGGTCGATTGATAGACCAGAAGTTTGACTTGCTTCACCATATAATGAAGGAATAACTAAAGAAAAGCAGTCATAGTCTAGCAGCGGCACAGCTAAATTTGTGCCAAATCATCGTACCTGTGTATATTTCATTGAATTTGTGGTAAGAACGAAATTATTAATATTTTATTTAAAAATTTGAGTGTGAGATACTGCCATATGAAAAATATTTTACGACTGTAAGTACATAGATCCCTAGCAGACTTATGCAGGGCCTAGATGTTGATCCACCATATTAACAAACTACCAGAGGTGTAGAACCAAAAGATTACATAGGTTGTCAGCAAGTGATCATATCACCCACTTTATTTTATGGAAAAAGATCAATGATAATGGCAGAGGTGTTGTAGCCATTAGAGGAGAGGAATGTGAAAACTTTAACAATTTGTTCCATCAATCTAGATTGGATGAGCTGGGTTGGTCAGAGAGATCTGACCCTGTTCTTTTATTTTGATTGCATTATTAATTGTGGATTTGGTGGATTAGATATTATGATAAGACAAACCATAATCTTCATGTTGCAGGGTTTGTTACTGGCACTATGCTAGTGCCAGCTTCCTGAATATAATAAACAGTGTGAAAGTGGAGGTTGCTGTAGTGGTACAAGCTCTCTACCACTGGAACTGTAGTCTTGATACAAGCTCTCTACCTAAATTGCCCCAAGAAGATTGAGACAGTGGCCGTTTTCCGGAAAGACAACTAACATCTAGCTTCACGTGCCAGATAAGTGTATAAGACCTGGCACGGAACGATTCATCAACTATCTACCATATAATAATATAACTCTATAAATAAAATCCATTTCCACCCAATAAAGTGAACAGAATATTTGTGAATAAAGACAGGGGATGATGTACAAACCCCCAACCCGCCATCTAGTATCAGTTAAACAGTAGTAGAGATATATTAACACTATTCCTAGATTTTAAATTATGTGGTTGGACAGATTGTCCATTTTGTTTAATTGAACTTGCATATATATATATATATATATATATATATATATATATATATATATATATATATATATATATATATATATATATATATATATATATATATATATATATATATATATATATATATATATATATATATATATATATATATATATATATATATATATATATATATAAAATATATATATATATATATATATATATATATATATATATATATATATATATATATATATATATATATATATATATATATATATATATATATATATATATATATATATATATATATATATATATATATATATATATATATATATATATATATATATATATATATATATTTTATTTGATTTTGATAGTCCTGACCAAAATAATATTAGGTTCAGGACTAAATAAATTGTAAAAAGATTTGTTAAATACCAAATTTAAAACACTGTGTTAGTTCAGTTGATCATAGAATTTAATATCTGTCTGTGTGTGTTTGCGTATTGGGTTACCATCACATCACACTTACATTACCCTAGACATTTAGACGTAGTCATCATTTATTCTAAGTGTAAAATATAACTCTGAATGAGATCTTAGGGTGGTAGCAGAAAGGTTCACTGAGAACACACCCCATCAATTGGTAGACTCAGGGGCCTTCACAGCTTGACCTCACTCAGTTACAAATTAAATGCAACACCAACATTCATAACATCTAAACCCACTACATATATAGAGGTCACGCATGGAATTTTAAATTTAATTTTAAACACGCGGGGGATATATTGAATTAAAACTTCCCCACCCAAACAGTGCTTGAGAGATTTGATTGGTTTGAAGTGAGATGCCGGAATATACAATGAATTCTTTTGAAACATTCAGCGGAAACACAATCTGTGATTTGAACTGAGAATGAGAGATATAATCTAGTGAACTCGAAGGCACAGAACAGACAGCTTCGCAACTTCAACCGAGCAACTCCCAAGATGCCAGAAAGAGAAGGATCAGACCTAGAATTCCTATATCAAAAGTGACAGATAGACAGTATTTGGGCAACTCTGATACCTTAGAGTAAACCCGCATATTTAAATACACAGACTGCATTACTTCAGGGACCAGGACTTTATAAATTCTGAAACCTGCGCAGAGAGATTGTGTATTCCCAAAATGTGGGGTAAGTTGTGAACATTTCTTTTACAAATGTGCATTTAACATGTTTTCTTTGCTAAGTGGTTATATATATGAGACTGGCAACCTCAACATACGGAAAAAGTATTTTCATGAACCACTACAGCAAGCGCTGGTGATTTCTTCTGGCTAGTCGTGCGGAAAAACCTGACAGCAGAGGTGACCACAGACTCCGACTGGAGCAGTGATGAGTGATGACTACATCATATGTGCGTCAAGTGTAGCATATCATTTTGTGAGATTTATGTAACTTGTTAATGTTAATTCAGGCACAAATCATTGCTTGCGCTGTCCAGAGACATTGTCCCAGTTAATACCCAGAGAAATATTGTTGAATTTTATTCATCTTTCCTGAGTTGCACTGTGTAAACTCAGGAATTTAACTCTTCTGAGAGATTAACATTGGTGAGTGGACAACGAGAGGATGCGCCTGTTAAACTTCCAACTCAGTTTACTTAGCAGAGGCATTTTTGTCTTTCTATTTTTCTAAAAGTACGTAATTACAAGCTATCAGACTGTATGAAGTATTGAAGTTACTACGCCACTCGTGTAAGAGAAGTTCATTCATCACCAGAACAACGTGACGAAAACCTAGGTGGTAGGACTCACTCATACAAGCTAAATGCTAACTAAAAGGCACCAGCAAAAAGGACATTTCAGTTAAACTTTAAGAATAAAGTTAAATTTCCAACTACGTCTCAATGACGAGAACTTTATATCCATCAAAATTCCACTAATCTTTCCATATTTATTTTAACCTGTTAAAGGCTAATTCACTATTAAATTTGTTAACTGTGGTTTTAAAACTAAATAATAATAGTTGATTCAGTTATATTACCACATTTCGCTGGCGATCAGGTGTTCAAGGTTCAAGCCCGGGTGTAGGCATTTGAAGAAGTGTCATTGACCGGGATTTTGACTGAATAACCTGAACGGCTCCTGAGAATGGGAAGGAACGAAGCTCCTGACCGTGTTGAAAGGAAAGTCCACAGGCTCCCCAGCCTCGCAATGACATGTCATTGGGCCTAAGGGCTGAAAGCCAACGTGCCGCTGGTTAATTTAAAAAAATGTATGAAAGGAAACGTATGAGCCAGAATATTTAATTTATATATATATATAAACTTAGACATATATTTACCTCTAAACAGAGATTTACCTTATAAGAGGGATTTCGTTGGATTACACCAACTGGGGGCTTGAACGGGCTAAACCATTTCTTAAATCCTTCACAAAAGACGACGGACCAGATATAATGCGTTAACAATTGTTCAGCCCAATGCAACATTGTTCGTGACTTCTGGAAATATCTTGTGAACGCTTCAGGTGGAAGTGTTATTAACCTTCTATCTACATCTCTGCGAAGAGTAATATTGCGCGCAGGTAGATACTTTGGACGCCAATATTAAATACTCTTGAGTTCTGGTCACTGTTGGACCACTACTGCAAAGCAGGGGAGGCAATCCGTGACAATTGGTTTGGTCTTTGATTTAATATCAAATTTTGAAGTCGATCTACACAAAAACTTTTATCATACTGGTACCTTTTCCGGATTCCTACCTTTTTCTCCAAAACGAAATCAGGTAGCAAGTTTTCCTTGGATGTGCATATGGTTTGTCTTTTCCTTCACAAAACGAGACCAATATCATCTCTTCCCGTCGTTCCGTTCTCTTGTAATCATTCTAAGTCTACGTTCTTCAAGGCACATTATCTTCCTCGGTTTATTCGCCATTATGAACTGTTCGACACAAGCGAGCGTGCGCGGTTTCTGATTGGCCAAGATTCACCTCTTTTTTACACGCTTTTATTTAACTTCACGTGTATGTCACTTTCATGTCACTTTCAAATCTTGCAATCGATTTTTCAATCACTTCCAGATGAGCAATAGCTCTGAAACTTGGCATAGTTGTGTATTCCCGATGACAATACAATAATCAGTTATTATTTAATAATTTAATATTGTAATTATGACATTATGAGTAATTAAAGTTTTTCGTAAAGAAATGTAAACAAATCGGGGCCATAATCAAGTTAATTAAAAGTTCAAGAGTACGTGGTGTGCTTTATTTTTTTCTATGCGTAAAACAGGGCAGTACTCAAACAAGTGTCTAGCTAAATCAAGGGAAACAATCCAAATAATAAAATTTTGAATCAAGGGAAAGTCAAGTTCGATCTCTAGATGGCCTTTAAATTGAAGAAATTGATTGCACCAAATTAACAGGCACAAAACCATGTAATATTGACGCTTTAAAAGAAATGGATCGTTTAAGAAATTTATTTTAGACCAGATTAACAATAAGTAAAAATATTGTTTATGTTTTAGTATGTCATAATTTTTCTAACACTAAAAAGAAGATAATAAAAAATAAAAATATTTTAAACACATGCTTTTAATGCACTAAAAACCCAAAAATAATTTTTCAAACACTTTATAGCTTGCAGTCACAAAAATGTAACATCAAATTGACAAAAAAGCGTGGGGCGCTGATTCTGCATGAAATTAACTTCTGCTTTATACTTCATTAGACATTTATGGATAAAATATATGATAAGCGCTTAAGCGCCCCTCGCTTTTTGTCAATTTGATGTTACATTTTTTTTACTGCAAGCTATAAACTCCTTGACAAATTATTTGTGGTTTTTTAGTGCATTAAAAGCGTGTGTTTAAAATATATGTTTGTATTTTTTATTCATTCATAACAAGGCATAGTTTAGCATGCTTCATCTGTATCCAGTTCCTTTTACCGTGTGTTTTATGTCTTTCTCTAGTTTTCTTACCCTGACGACGCCAGAACCAGGACTGCCTTGTAACGCTATCATCTGGATTTTTTTTTCTAAGTGTGTGTCCTGTCCAATGCCAGCGTTGTCTTCTCATTTCTTGTTCCAGTGGTATATGTCTGGTTCTTGTCATCAGTTTCTCGTAGTTGAAGTTGCATCATTTTCCGTTCAGTTATACGCAAGAACACATTTAATGAAAGTCTATAAGTTTCTAGTTGTTGTTTTGTTGTTCTACATCGTTTCAGGGCCAAACATCTTGACATTTAAATTGAAGATCCTCATTCTTGTGTTGAATTACATAGCTTTTGATTTCCATGTATTTCTCATTGTGATGAAAGCCCCTCTTGCATTTTGCATCTGTTGCGAGATGGATGTTGGAAAGAGAATAATAGATATAGTTCCCAGCAATGAATAAGAGAGCTGGTGAACTAGGTAAGATGGCATAGTACAAGTCAGGTAGTTAACTGCACATTTTTAGATGGTAGCTGAAGAAGAGAGCTGGTGAACTAGTGTAGGATGGCACAGGACAAGTCAGGTAGTTAACTGCATATTTTTAGATGGTAGCTGAAGAAGAGAGATGTGAAGTAACTCACCTTCTTGCTAGACTTATCCGATGCTCCAATGGACTTTTAAAAGTTGGTGTTGAGAGCGCATCACGGGGCGAAGCAATCTTGAAAAAAATGTATATTTAGAGAGATTGCTATGCACTATGATGTGCCTCACCAAAACGCTAAAACTACAGTCATTGGCTATGACGAAGGGTCCTTAGCTACGCTGGGTAGTATTGAACAGTGTCGGCTTACTTGGCGTGATCCACTCACGATGTGTAGAAAATACTTCTTACAAAATGTGTTCAAGAGTCCAGATTTTGACTCAGAAATCAAGTGAGATTATAATTCAATATGGAACAAACCCATTTCGTCCGGATATGTTTAATCCACGGTAAGGAATAGGCGCATTACCCGAATTTTGTATTGAGATACATGTCAAGGTTAGTATAATCTGCATGTATAGCTATAAACATTTGAGGAATATACTTATTAGCCGACTAAAAGAAAGCTGCACGAAAGCACAAAACTATAATAGTATGGACATTGATGAAAATGACAATGTGTCAAGAATGACTGGGAAAGAATAAAGTAAACGGACAAAATCACAATGTGTCAAGAATGACTGGGAAAGAATAAAGTAAACGGACAAAATTATAAATGTGCTAGAAAAGCACAGGCGTATTATTATGAACAGGAGGAAGAAATTTGCAGAAGCGTGGAAATTTTTATGAAGAGAATATCGAAGGAAGTGATCTGTATTCAATTACAAGATGTTGAATTATGTTGGAGCAGTGTGTCGCTCATGGAAGTCTTGTGTAAAATAAAATGAAAGTCGTTCGAACAGAGGTCTTCAGAGAATCTTTGAAAGTTTTAGCTTCTTTATTTTTACATTCCAACAATTAACAGTTTGTTCCAGTCGGTTGATGAATACGACTATAAATTCGCATTGGAACGATTACACAGAAACGTTCTAGCCAGTTTTTTTAAACAAGTTGAAGAAAAACATTGTAAGGCCGTCGGCTATTTTATTAGACAATTTTATTGAGTCAATACATCAGTAAATTATGGAAATAGAGAAAACCCTAGACAACCAACAATTTGTTCTTAACAGTTGGTGTGAAATGCAGCTCGTTAATTATCCCTACCAATGTAAAACCATCAAACTCCATAATTTTCGCCGTTTGTACGTCGGTCACATCTAAGGGATGCAACTGTGGTTCAAAGTTAAACATTAATTGTATTGTTTCCCTTATATGTACTCTCTCGAAAATAGTAACACTCAACGAAGAAAAGTCGGTGTAGAACCCAGTTTCATTCCGGAAACGGATTTTAACTCATCATTTTGTTAAAAATAACCTTAAAATGTAAGTTTTTGATTGTTTCTTCAAGATAAAATTTTAATTTAAAGTATTGCAGGAACAAATCATAACACCTTGAAAGTTTTTGTTAAAAACACCTTTTATCAGGGAACATTCTTTGAAGCAAATCCACGCACTTTCACAAAAAAATGTTGTCATCAAAGAACTTTTATATTGAATTAAAAAATATATTAAAAATATATTACAGTTTTTTATTTACTTCCGTCATTATTGACAGGTTATTGCCAGTATTAAATTAATTCTCTTAATTCCCAAACAATAACAAAATTTCGGACAGAACTTGAATTTAAACAAAATCAATAAAATGCCATTTATAAAATATATTTGTACATTTATTAATTAAAATAGAAGTTTGGTAAAGATTGCAGATATGTAGTTATACAAATCACAAGTTGGAAAATTATAATGTGTCAATGTCTTTGTTTATCATTTCGGGCAACCGGTGGCTTCTGAATCTTGTTTCTTCAAAGTAATGATTACTTATCTTATTCAGTTCCTTCACTGCAGATACTTCTCGTCATACATAAGGTATTGATCTCTAGATACTTAAATCACCTAGACAGGTAGCCACAATGCTACTATCCTGCAAATCTGCAGAGGTGGTCCTTGAATCACACACTACAGTATTTTGTGCTTCTTATCAAAATCTTTTGTTTTGACTCTCTCTCCTTCAGAAACAATATTACGGATCTGAGCTTATCATTTATGCATATCTACTCACAAGCAGGTCCGTTTTGCTTTTCTCTGCTATGGGCTGTGGCTATATGGCTTCGACAAGCGTGTGTCAGTCCGTTGGACGTCTTTTCAGCTGTGAAATTTTGATAGTCCAGAATTGGATCTAAGCAGGCTTATATACCCAACCTAGATATAACCCTTTCCTTCTCGGAGGTCCGCGTCGACGTTCACTTTTCTACTGGTAACTTTCGTAACAGGCATTAAGAATGTGGTGAGTGATTTTAACAACAGCATTCAGAATGCTGAGGTGCCAGAAGACTGACTGCATTGTTACCTTCGACCACTTCCTAAACCCGGTAAATACCCCACACTTTTCAGCAGCTATAGAATTATCGCAACGCAGAATGTCTACGGTAACCTAGATGATCAAATCACATATGCCTAGTGTGTATAGTATCATTTTGTGATAAATATGTAACTTCTTTCTTCTTTGATCCTTAGCCGCCGACCGTCAAAGCAGTCAGTGGCCATCACGCCTAGTGGCGTCTTGTAGGGCAACAACAAATTGATTCCACTTTGCTCGGTCGGTGGCCATCCTTCGTACAGTGCCCCAACTCTGGTTCATTCTTTGCATCTCAGCCTCCACAGTCCTCCGCCAGGTTGTTTTTGGTCGGCCTTTTTTTTCGTTTTCCTTCAGGGGTCCAAAGCATAGCTGTTCTTGTGATGGCATCGGAGTCTCTTTTGAGGGAATATGTAACTTGATAATGTTAATTCAGAGTCATTGCACTCGCGCTGTCCAGACACATTTTCCCTATTAAAGTAACCAGAAGAATAGCGGTGATTTCTAATCATATTCCCTGAGCTACGCTGTGTATACTCAAAGAATCTAATTACTCAGAGAGGCTAACATTGGTGGGTGGACAGCGAGATAATGTGCTTGTAATCTTCATCCTGCAAATGTACTTAGAAGAGGCATTTGTTCTTTTATTTTTCCTAAAGTTTGTGGTACGAAGTTACACTTACAAGAGACCAGTCTGACGTAAGAGTCTTCGCCACTATCTTGTGATTCAAGAGCTAGGTTCGACACCAACTACCTACAGTGGACACGTTGTGAAGACACCCACATTGACATTAGGAGTGGAGTTCATCTAGACGCCTTTAGAGAAGAGCCCTCATCACGAAAGATTCGACAACCAACTATTGCAGTACTCCGCAAGTTAAGTTTTTGTTAACAGGCGAAAGCAACGGACAATAACCAACAGTCCCTAATTAAGTCTCGATGAAGACACTTTCTGAAACTCAATAAACCATCTTCACCCATATTTATTTTAACTTGTTAAAGACTAATTGATTATTAAATTTGTTATTTTACAAATTCATAGTTGATTCAGTTATTATATATATGAGAGCGCATGTATGATTGGGAATCTTTAATATATATATACATATATAGTTACAGCCATAGAGCCAAAAATACGCATAACAGGAACTTCGCTGGATTAAACCAGCTGGTGGCTCACACAAGCCACACAGTTGCTTAAAACTTCACAAAAGGTGACGGATCAGATATAGGTTAATAGGGCTATGCCCTAGGCAGCATTGTTCTTTTCTGGATTATCTTGTGAACACCCCCTTGAGATAGAAGCATCATTATCCTTCTATTTACAACTCTACCAAGAGCAATCGTGTGCGAAGGTAGACACCTTTTAAGACCCATTTTAGATACTCTTAAGCTTTGGCCACTGGTGGACCACTACTGCAGAGCAAAGGGGAGGTAAATGCCGTGACAGACACAAAGAAGCTAACAGAGAAATATAAGCAAGCAAATGGCCTCATAAAAGATAAGAATGGAAAAGTGCTTAGTAATATACAAAAACAAATGATGAGATGGACAGAACATTTTGAAGAACTTCTCAATAGTCCAGCTCCAACTAATCCCCCAGACATCCAGCCAGCAGAAGAGAAGCTAAAAATCTGCTGTGAACGACCAAGTAGAGAAGAAATAAAGAAAGCCATATAGCTTCTGACACATGAAAAAGCAGCTGGTCCAGATGGAATTCCAGCAGAGGCCATCAAAACATATTGATTCCTCTACAGAGATATTATACAAACTACTTGGCAAAGTCTGGGAGAGAGAGGAAATACCAGCAGATTGGAAGGAAGTTTATCTGGTCACGTTGCCTAAGAAGGGAAATTTACAAGATTGCACTAATTATAGAGGAATAATGTTACTGTCAGTGCCAGGAAAAGTATTAAACAGAATCATCCTTGAGAGAATAAAAGAGTCCATAGACAAGCAACTGAGAGATGAACAACCAGGTTTTCGAGAAAACGGATCCTGTACAGACTAGATAGCCACATTGAGAATAATAGTTGAACAATGGAATTTTCCGCTATACATCGGATTCATGAACTATGGCAAGGCATTTGACAGTGTAGACAGAGAATCACTTTGAAAATTGATGGGGCATTATGGAGTTCCCATGAAGATGAAGACACGACATGCAGAGCTCTTCATGAAGGACAACTTACAGAACCGTTTAGGATTAGAACGGGAGTGAGACAGGGATGCCTCTTGTCTCCATTTCTTTTCTTACTAGCAATAGATTGGGTTATGAAAACATCGACATCACACAACAGAAATGGAATCCAATGGAATCTGACTAAACATCTTGATGATCTGGATTTTGCAGATGACTTGGCTTTTCTGTCCCATAACCGTAATCAAATGCAAGAAAAAATGAAAATTCTCGATGAGAGGTCACAACAAGTGGGCCTGAAAAAACACAGGGAAAAGACAAAGATTATGAGAATAAATGCAAGAAATGATAACAAGGTTGAACTTGAAGAAACACCACTAAAAGATGTAGAATCGTAAATATATCTTGGCAGCAATACAGACAAAGTTGGTGGACCATACTAAGAATAAAAACTAAGAATACAAAAAGCAAGAGGAGCTTTCATTGCATTGGGAAACATATGGAGAACAAGAGAAATCAAGTCCAGCACGAAAATAAGAATCTTCAACTCAAATGTCAATCCTATTGTATGGCTTTGAGACATGGAGAGCAACAAAAACAACAACCAAAAAGCTACAGACTTTTATAAACAAGTGCCTGCGTAGAATAGAAGGACTGAAATAGTATGACAGAGTCACAAATGTAGAATTGATGACAAGAACCAGACAAGTGCCAGTGGAACAAGAGTTGAGAAGAAGACGCTGGCGATGGATAGGACACACATTGAGGAGACCTGTTGATAGCATTACAAGGCAGTCTTTGTTCTTGAATCCACAGGGAAAGAGAGGCAGAGGTAGACCAAAAAACACGTGGAGAGGAGAACTGGATACAGAGGTGAAAATGATGAGGAAAACATGGAAAGAACTTGAGCAGATGGCACAGGACAGGAAGACTTGGCATGTGTTTGTTGAAGGTCTATGCTCCTAGGGGAGCTAAAGGGTATTGACTGACTGATCTTCAAACTATCTTTACCTGAAACAATTACGCAGGCAAGACTGAACTCGCAAAAGGGGTACGCCATTATTGTAAATTTGGGAAACACTGTGGTCAGTGATTAAGATTACGCAACGATGGTAACAAAGTACAACGTTCTCAAAGGTTTTCATTAGAATATCTGAACTCCAGACGACTCGTTGGTTTTCATTAGAACATCTAAACTCCAGACGACTCACTGGATTTCATTAGAACATCTAAATTCCAGACGAGACCTTTGTCACCAACTCCTTCTATATTTGTGTCCGTTCGGGTCAGGAAAAGTCAAATATTATTCAACATGCGTGCGATTTTGTTCTTGTGGACTAGGGCAGGAGTTGACTCAATCCTCACGAGAATAACACTTTAGTGGCGAGGATTACCTTCCCCTCGCGACCAGCAGGGTTTGATAGAAGCGTAAAGACGGGCAGTATTGCTGGCAGTTGGTCTATGAATTCTAATGGTCTCTAGATTAATCTATAAAGAGTGACAAATAAACTCGTAAATATAATCGGAAATATTGATTGGGATGGAAGGAAAGTATTTATATCATGTGCAAGTTTTTGGGTTTAGTGTGAAAACGTTAATGTGGGAGAGGGTTGGGAGAGAGAGAGAGAGAGAGAGAGAGAGAGAGAGAGAGAGAGAGAGAGAGAGAGAGAGAGAGAGAGAGAGAGAGAGAGAGAGAGAGAGAGAGAGAGAGACAGAAAGAAACCTACTGTTTATAACAGCGGCAGGCAATGCAGGTGCCGTAGGGTCTACTTTGGAAACACTGATCTTTCTAAAGATGTTCCTTAAATTAATTTTATTTTTTTTCATGTTTTAGAGTATTTTAAATTTGAAATAAGTGCGGCTTATATGTAAACTCAGTCTATGCCAGACCATCCGCTTTCTGCAGTCTCAGCAAACTAGTGTACCGAATGTCGCTTAATTGTCTGATGTAGATCACTAATAAACTGAATGTTGTACCAAATGTTTAACATGACCTCAGACAGAAAATCGCTTAACTGTCTTATGCAGTTCAATAATAAACTGAATGTTGTACCAAATGTTTAACATGACCTCGGACAGAAGATCGCTTAACTGTCTTATGCAGTTCACTAATAAACTGAATGTTGTACCGAATGGTTAACATGACCTCAGACAGAGGATCGCTTAACTGTCTTACGAAGTTGACTGATAAACTGAATTTTAGAAAGCTAGCTCGTGGTTGTCAGTGGGAACGAAGAAAAAAATATACCTTTTAATGCCGGTGGGAAAGGGATAGTCCGAAATGTCTCCAGCTCAAAAACGTATCTCTCCGTCATGCCGAGATGTAACAAATTATCCCTTTTTCCGATTACCTAGCCTTCTGTCCAGGGCCGGATTAAGCTAGTGCGGGGCCTGTAGCATATGTTAAGAAAGGGGCCCTATATTAAAAAAAAAAAATAAAACAACACAAACATATTTGAACACATATATTTTTAATTTGCATACTAATTATCATTATCAATTAATTCGTGCTTGTAATCCTATAAACTTGCCACTCATGTTGCTGGCGTTGTCATAACTTTGACCACGGCAGTCTTTAATATTAATGTCCTTTGCCTTTAAAAAATTAAGTAGACTTTTAGTAAGCTGTTCAGCACTATGACCTTCCATATCCAAAAATGTCACAAATCTTTCAACTGGTCCAGAGGGCAAAACATAGCGCAGAGTCAAAGTCAGCTGGTCCATATTAGATATATCTGGAGTAGAATCCAATGAAACGGAATAATACTTGTATTTATTCACTTCACAGAGAATGTGATCCAGTATGCTGGATCCAATCAGATTGATGAATTCCTCACACGTTGTTTTAGATAGATATGATGTATGTCCAAATCCTTTGTTTGCATGAGCACATATATGCTCTGCCAGAAAAGGGTCAAACTTGGCCAGTAATTCTAACAACCCCAAGTAATTCCCGTTATGAGGGTACCCAACAATTTCATCACTGCCACGAAATGAAAGGCCTCGTTCTGCTAAAAACTTCACAACTTCAATTATTCGCTCTAGAAGTTTGTGCCAATACTTTTCTTGAATGTCCATTTGTTTCACAAGATGGGAATCGACACGTTCACCTTTGTTTTTACGCATCAACAGTGAAATTAAAGCTTGTCTATGTGAGGAGCTTTCTTCATGTCGACGCAATAGATTGCTTGCGTTTTTCCAGTCATTAAACCCTTCCACAGTAAACTTTGATGAACATTCTGAACTCATAAGCTTGCATGGGAAACAGAATAGGCGCCCTTTACTTTCTGAATAGCATAACCATTTTCTTGCATGTTGCTTGTTTGTAAGTTTATGAATATGTGTAAAATAAGACTTCTGACAGTATCGAGTTTTCTTTTCAGTGTCATACAATCGCACGGATGAAGAGAAGGCACTATCAACATGTTGACATTTTTCACTTCCCTTGGATATGCAATATTCACGCTCACAGTCATCTATATTGTTCGGCCAGTCACCAATATCATTAGAGTACTTCTTCGTTTCACTTATTCTTTCACATTCAGACTCAGTGTATACTGGGTTTTGCTGTACGTTTTCTGCTGCACAGCCTGCACTAGTACTAGTTGTTCCTGTACTTCCAGCTTCAGCGGTTAGAGTACCACCACCATGAACATCAAAATATTATGTCAGCTTACGTGTTTTTGATATCACAAGTTGATTTCTTCTTTCTTTGTCTTCCTTCGCTTTACGTTTTTCACTTCCAGAAGCATAATTACGTCCAATATCTGTGTCTACTGCTCATTTTTTGAGTTTTCTAACCTTTACAAATCAAGAAATTTTAATCAAGATCGAAAGAGAGTGCGAGCACGACGTATACCTCAATTAAAACAGGAAGTTTCCGTTTCCTAAATTCTAGTTTTTATTGTTAATGCAAGTTCATTTCACAAAGAACGAAACAAAATTAGAGGGGCAGTCGCCTAGAGCCAAAAAAGTGGCTTCCGTCCAAACGTGACCAAATTTTCAACGCCACTTAAATGGCTTCCGTCCGCAAACAGTTAAGATTAAAATCATGAAGAGTCACACTAAGTCCCCCTCTTATGTTCTTTCTCTCACAATTTCGTGACACCAAATGAAAAGGCGCTAAAGATGGCATAAATCACAAGATCATTGGTTTAACGCTCGTATTTTTTTTTCTTCTTCTCTCTAACCAGCGGCACTCGAGCTTTCCAGCTGTTTTGGCCCAATGACATGTCATTGCGAGGCTGGGGGGTCAGTGGACTTTCCTTCCAACCCGGTCAGGAGCTTCGCTCCTTCCCATCAACGCTCGTATTAGAAGATGACAAAAAAATTATGTACATATTTATTGGCGCGGGGCCCCTAAAAGCGCGGGGCCCGTAGCATATGCTACTTGTGCTACTACGTTAATCCGGCTCTGCTTCTGTCCCATAATCGAACTCAAATGCATGACAAAATGAGAATACTGAGTGATAAAACAGCAACAGGGTATTTTAGCACATATAAAACAATACTCCAAGGCCACAAGATCTTATATATTTAGACATGTGCCCTAGTATAACTGATAAGCCTTATGTCTAGGGTGAACCAAAACGAGACAAAATTTTATTTTTAAAATTAAATTAAAACTTAATTTTTTAAAATCTGAAAATTCACAGAGAAAAGTCAATAATTCTACAAGATGAGAACACATTTCTTGTTCCACTGACACTTGACTGGTTCTTGTCATCTCTTGTTCCACTGACACTTGACTGGTTCTTGTCATCTCTTGTTCCACTGACACTTGACTGGTTCTTGTCATCTGTTTCACATTTGTTACCTTGTCATTCCACTTTAATCCTTCTATTCTACGCAAACACCCATTTATGAATGTCTGTAGCTTTTTGGGTTTTGTCTTTGTTCTTCTCCATGTTTCATAGCCATACAACAGGAACAATGTTACATGCTTTGTTAAGATGGTACATACTTTCTTAACAAGCTTCTTCCGCAGAATATGATTTAAAGTAGCATGACAGGATCACTCATTGTACTGGTATGACGGGATCATCTATTGCAGTCGTATGACCGGATCATCTATTGCAGTCGTATGACCGGATCATCTATTGCAGTCGTATGACCGGATCATCTGTTGCAGTCGTATGACCGGATCATCTATTGCAGTCGTATGACCGGATCACCTACTGTAGTGGTACATCAAGATCACCAATCCAATTGCAGTGGTCGGCCACCAGGTTTGATCAATTCCCCGTGTCAAAAACTTGATGCATAAACTTTTACCCCGGCCTACATAAGCTACAGATTGACTTCGGCTTATGACGTATGCGGCCCCTCATACCTACGACGGCAACCCTATTAATATTACTTTTTGATTATTTTCTACACCTGACGTTCGGTCATAAATTTTAGTAATTTATTCATTATTTACAACAGTACAGTACTGCACAGTAAAGTAATTTTATTTAATAATTTCTACATTTTGTATGTTAATTATTAACATATCCTTATGGTCCTTATAGTATAATGTGATTTCCGACCATTTCGATTTATGACGACCATTTCGATTTACGACGGAGTAATCGGAACGGAACTCCGTGGTAAGTCGAAGACAGTCTGTACTTGTTATATTGTATTGAGAGAACACACTAGGTTGTTTTATTTATATACAAGACAAACTGGGCAAATCTGCAGATTATAATTATAACCTGGGTAAAACCACGCAATCTAATTCTAATTCTAGCTAGTCTAATGGCTAAACTGGTTACTTTTGATCTTTACCGCCCAGAAAACTCGAAATTACCCACGCTGTGATAATGGGCCCCTAGTTACCGACCACTGACCTGTTGAAACTGATGGGAGAGAATACAAATGGCAGTGGAACGAGAAGTGATTTAAAAATCGTTGGCGTTGGATATGGCACGTATCGCAAAAAAAAAAAAAAACATCTGGCAGTCTTTGTTCTGGAATCCCGGGGTTAAAAAAAATAGACGAAGACACAAAACACACAGGAAAGGGAATTGAAGACATACTTTAAAAAGGATAAGGAAGACACGTACGGCACAGAATAGAAGAGTTTGATGTGAGCTGGTTAAAGAATGCTGAGCAGGCGACTGAATGGAAATAATGATTTAGTTGTAAACCATGAGACAAGCTGTGAGTGGGTTGTAGATGAAAATATAAACGGCTCACTCTCGCTTACTATCAGAACTCGGAAGCAGATATTAGGGCGGAAGCGAGTTAACTCATGTCAAACCATCCAAATTAGGCGTTGTCTCCCTTTGAAAGGCATATGGATTCTATATTTCGTAAGTGTTAACTCTTCGAATCCAATTATTTTCCCAGCGTCAGTATTTACATTATATCTGTTACTTCACAGGATTGTTTGATAAAAAGTAATTTGAACTATACTGAAGCACATTAAAAACGCACCACTATTATATATACTGATGCCGAGAAGCTGGGGGAAAAAAGTGTCGGAATGGATTTTCCCCGTGTTTGTCATGAGGTAGAGAGCGAATGGCTGCTGGAATGGAAAGTGCATAATTCAACCCACAGGTTTGTGTACAGACTACATGAAAACAATGAAAGTTACACGTGCAACTGTAAAGTGTCAATGTAAAGTGTGGTGTAAAGTGTGTTCTCTTTCTTCGGTAAAGCTCCACTATCAATCACTGTAGCATGTTGTTTGTGGTGCCACTACTGTATATGTCCATTGTAGTGTACCGAGTTGTTGAGATCAGGCATGCTCCAGTCTACCCAGCTGTAAATGGGTAACTCACCCTAGTCCTGAGTTAGGGAAGGCAAAGGCAGCTGTAAGCAGTAGTTTCCCTCTAAGGCTCCAGGGGGAGCAGGCCCTAAACTTGGTCAATTCAACCGACGCAGGATGGTGTATACATGGAGTGGAAGTGTAGAGTGTGATTAACGCGAATGGTGGACTGTTCGTGTTCTGACCAATCTAAGCACTCATTCACTTGTGTCTACAAGGCACCAATGCAGACTGCTGGAATCTTTTTTACACAGTTTATTTAGACGCACACACTGGGACATAACGAGTAAATCATGGGTATATGTTGACACATCAATTTGCAGGCATACATAGTAGATCCCATGTCATGACACATTCATATATCATGGGTAGTACATCAATAGCTTCCAATGTCATGATACATTATGGCCGCATCCCCTATCTGACTAAACGCATCAGTGAAGGCAGATCGGTAAGTAACTAAAGTTGCTTTATGTTCACAGTTGATATCATATTATGAAACCACGATAAGGGGTTTCTATCAAAATTGAGATCTCCTTGCCACTGTCCGAATAGTAGGATACCTGACCCGTTCTCTGGACAGTGATCCAAACATATGATGACAGGAATGTAACATGGCCGCCTTCCTGAGTTGTCACTCACTCACTCACAGGAGGGTATATATAAGCCAAAGTTAATTTGAAATGCATATGAATGATTTCCTAAAGTTTCTCCATACAGTTCTACAGTAATCCAGTTACTTCACGTAGACATAACTGCTGTATGGAAGCCCGTCATCTTCATCGATACAAACATGACCCTAGCGTTGTGAAGCACAATATTCCAGCTAGGTCTAACCGACATGAGATCATCAAAAATAGGGTCTGGCATTACCTGGAGTCCGAATCATACATGATACCGTACATTAGGAGAGTCTCTAACACAAACTCTAGTAGAGACACAATCTCCTACAGAAGAAAAACCACTTCATAAATCATTTTTACTTAAGAATGTACCAGCCCTTGAAAATGCGTAACCCGCCATTGTAAACGGTACATCGGAACTCATCACGACTTGTCAGGACAACTCATACTTCCTCTAGAGCGGCATAACAAGAATATAGTCCTGCCTACCCATCCAAAATATACAATATAGGACTGATTCTACTTGTACTAATAATATGTAATACATATGAATTCAGGCCATAAACATAATAAGCAAATTAATCCATTTTCTGGCCCGGACAAATAAGTACGGACATGAGTGCCATATCCATGCGCCGAATCAATATCAAGAACGATTACTCCTATAATCAAAAGTGTAAATCAATCATGAATTATCTAGCTTTACCATAGACAGCATTTTCATACACAAATGAATGAATGTCTATATCTTTTCCATATTAAATAGCCATATCGATTTTTGTAATATGTGCGTCAAAATATGCACGCAACAGATTACCACACCCCTCGGGAAAAAAAAATGGAACATTTTTTTTTTTGAAATACATCTAGGAGCAACATACAATAGGCTCACAACGCACCAATAACAATGCGCAGATGATAAGCATAAGTTTTCTGACCTTAGAGAAAGTACTTCTCTAAGTATAAATATTTCCAGAGAGGTGTCACCAACGCATACTACAATATTAGCAATGACACAATTTCTACATTAGTTTATACATACATTTCATCTAAGATATCTTAACATCATGATCATCAAAGACGAAAAAAAAAACATTGAAAGATCAGCGGTGAATAAACATCAATGAACCGCTAAGTAGTGTTACAATCAATATATGATATATTCCATATGTGTACACATTTCAACATAGGAACAACTGTATCAAAGTTAGGTATATAATTTAACAGTTATGAATCATGTGGGCATCTAGACAAAATATCTGCCATCACATTTTCTGACCCACGGATAGCTCGCACCGAAAAATGAAATGGCTGCAGAGCAATCGCGTATCGCGTTGATCTCGCGCTCTTCAGATTTTTACTCTGAATAGCCGTAAGAGCTTTCTGGTCAGTTTCCACAATGAAATGCGCGCCAAGAAGAAATCTTTGCAGTTTAAGGATTGACCAAACCATAGCCAATAATTCACGGTCTAGGACCGAGTAATTCTTCTCTGCGGCATTTAATTTCCGAGAAATATACATCACAGGATGCAGAGTTCCAGAGTACTCTTGCATTAGTGCTGCTCCAATCCCGGTGGATGAAGCGTCACTACGAAGAATAAATGTCTTATCCTTAGAAGGCAATACTAGCATAGGTGAAGTAGAAAACATAGTTTTAACCTTATCCAAAGAGGATTGACATTCTTGAGTCCAATGGACTACATCAGGAGACCCTTTCTTTAGCAAGGAAGAAAGAGGTGACATAATGGAGGACAGATTCGGAATGAATCGTCCATAAAATTGTATTAGACCTAAGGGACTTCGCACTTGCTTTTTAGTCTTAGGAATAGAAATGTTAAGTATCTTACTTGTATTATGGTCTTCTGTTTTTAGGAACCCATGACCAACACGGTGTCCTAAGAAAGATATTTCGCTAAAACCAATACATGCTTTCGATGGTTTCGCTGTCAGGTTATGCTCGCGTAAGATAGACAATAGTTCATTTATCCCATTATAGTGATCGTTCCAAGTATCACTGAAAAGACAGATGTCATCAAGATACGCAATGACATCTGAGCGATGAGATAGGATTCGACGCATCATGCGTACGAATGTTGCAGGGGCGTTCATAAGACCGAAAGGCATGAAATTCCATTGGAATAGACCCCTAGGCGTCGAAAAAGCAGTAAACGGTTTGGCGTGTTCGGATAATGGGACTTGCCAATATCCCTTAGACAAATCGAGTTTAGTAAAGAAATGAGAATTCGATAGTCTCGTAAGTAGCTCTTCTAGTAAAGGTATAGGTTCAGCATCAAATTTCGTCACTTGGTTCAATTTGCGATAATCCACGCAAAGACGTATGTTATTGTCTTTTTTTCGTACAATAACCATCGGCGAAGAATATGCTGATGTGGATGGTTCAATAATTTTTAACTCTATCATCTCATCCAACTCTTTCTCTACCTGTGCTTGAAAATGTATCGGGATAGGATACGGTCTGACTCTTATAGGACTATGGTCAGTAAGAATAATGTCATGTTGAATGACATCAGTTTGACCAGGAATGTCAGTAAGGACATCCTGAAATTGTTCTAACATAGTAGAAACTTGTTTCTGCTCTCCTGGAGATAATTCGGGAGAAATTGCAACATCTTTCCATGATTCATTAGAGTGAAGAGGAATCATTGGAAAAGGTAGATTTACATCCGAGAAACTCGTTTCCTCATCCTGTATTACTGACAGAGATGAGTATTGTCCATGTTGAACTGGAAAATCGTCCATTGCCTGGAAAACAGGTTGTAAATAATCCGGACGTTCATGGAATTCCGTGAGCATGTTGATGTGGAAGGTTTTACGCTTCCCATCAATATCGACGATATAGTCAACATCGGAAACTTTTGATATTATATCGTACGGACCTTTCCAAGAAATAAGAAGTCTATTTTCCCTACAAGGTAGCAAGACAAATGCTTTGTCACCTGGACAAAGTTGTCGCAAGCATCTCTTTTTATTGGCAAATTCCCTTGCCTTCTGTTTTGCAAATTCAGAAGAAGCAGTTGCCAATTTGCATGCTTCAATAATCTTGTGTCTAAGTGCGATGACATATTCATAAGAGGATTTTGTGTCATCGACAATATTATCAGCAGTTATAAAATCATGAAGTAAGGACATAGGACCTCGCGGTTTCGCGCCAAAGACAAGTTCAAAGGGAGAAAATCCTGTATGTTCGTTGGCGACCTCTCTATATGCAAAGAGAGCCGCGGGTAAAACCCTATCCCAATCCTGAGGATGATCTTCTGTTATCTTACCTAGTAGGTTTTTCAGAGTTCTATTCAGACGTTCCACCATCCCATTGGACATAGGATGATAAATACTACTCAGCGATCTCTCTATCTTAAGAGTCGACATTACTTGAGACATGGTATCCGATATGAGTTGGGTACCATGGTCGGATAATATTTCTGCTGGAAATCCCAGACGAGAAAATATTAACCAAAGAGCGTCTGCGACATCAGCAGTAGTTATGCTCTTTAGAGGAACAGCCTCCGGCCAACGTGTGCACATATCAACACACGTCAAAATAAATTGGTGTCCTCTAGCAGACTTTATCTTAAATGGACCAATGATGTCTATCGCCATTTTTTGAAATGGTCGAATGGGAATGTCTGCAGCCTGAATAGGTGCATCATGGCGTGGACCTCTGGATTTAATCTCTTGACATACTTTACAAGATCGACAATAGATTCGTATGTCCTTATTCACAGCAGGCCAAAAGAAAGATTCAAGAACTCTAGCTTTAGTATGGGAAAAACCCATATGTCCAGCACACTGCGAATCATGAGCGTGCTGTAAGATTTTAACTCTCATATTTTTAGGCACAAGGATTTGAGAATGAATGGACTTAGCGGAGTCTTGTACCATACGTACAAGTACGCCATTCTTCATCGTAATCCAAGATTTACGATTTGTATCCTTATTCGGATCACCTTTTGTTGCCAGAGTAAAGAATTTCTTTAGAGTAGGATCATCTTCCTGCTGTTTTATAAAGGAATCATGGGAAATCTCCAAGGGATCATCTTGGATCTGCACATCATTATCTTCAGAATGTGAAGATTGCGGCATATTAAGAGCTTGTGCCCTAGTGATTACTGCATTAGCAGATTGCATATTAACATTTTCCCAATTAGAAATTTGCTGTGGAGTGCATTCTTTCACTCCATGAATGCGACCGATGATAAGATCAGCGATCGGATTCGGCAAGAGACATGCTTGCACCTCTCCTGTAAAGAAAGGCGTTGCAATATTGATAATGGCAGTGGAGTACTTCTCCAATGTGCCACCAAATGTTACACATTTGACTACATCGCCTGTAGCTCGAGAAGGATTTACGAGTGATTGCCTCACTCCGATGGTAGTGCACCCCGAATCGAAAAGAATTGATACCGGAGTACCATCTATTAAGCCTCTATTGAAAACAAGAGCACCCCTTCCATTATGTGCGATTGACGCAGGGAGAGCGGGAAGCGGGTGACCGCAGCTTAAAGTAGAAACTGTGGTTGGATCGAATAATGTTTTGCATTGCGAACACTGAGATGCTCTAGCAAAATCGAAAGCGGAATTTGCTACACTATTGGAGTCTTTTTTTATCATTATTCTGATTACCGGCGTCGTGGAACTCCTGTTGTGCAGAGTTAGCCTGGTAATAAGATTTACCATGTCTTTTGTGTTGTGATCTACCTCGGTTATAATTGTCTCTATAATTATTATTTCCTCTGTTATAACCCCTATTTGGGTTTGAATCATAATATTCATGATCATAATCATCACGCTCATTATACTGAGTATCCCTGTAATATTGGTTTTTTTGTCTCCATGAAGCACTTGGGTAGTTCCTATAGCTACTCCCTTTTCGAGAATTTCTAAAATTATGGGTACCCCTCGCATGTCGAGGACTATCAGCCCGATTCCAGTTCTTCGAAGAAGAACCCTGATTTGAGTGGTTATCTTGGTTTTGATACTTATTCCAATTAACCTTTTTATCAAATTTATTTTTAGCTCCTTGGAATTTGTGTGAGTAATTCTGACTATATTCTGTTGCCGAAGCAACTGGCATACTCTCTTTAATGTTAGAGTTACTAAGAATCATGTCAGGGTGTGCCGTGGCATACTGGTCACAATATTCTTCCATTTGCTTTAATGTACTAGGTTTACGCTCATGTAAGAACTCTAGAAATGCTTTATTTACCGAAGACATGACCTTGTCTCTTAGCAATAAATCTGTAAGACCATCAAATGTTTTCTCTATTTTGGATAATTCAATCCATCGTGAAAGTGTAATTCGTGCTTTTGAGATGAATTCTGAGAATTCTACACCTACCTCAGGTCTCATTGTTTTAAACAAAAGACAATAACCTTCCTCAGGCAGCTGATATTTCTTTATCAGAGCTGCCCTAATAGCATCATAATTATCCTTGTCAGCCTCTTCAACGAAATATAACTTACTCAGAGACTCCCCTTTTAGATTTTCAGACAACTGATTCACATACTGTGATTTGTCAACATTATGAGCTCGACAAGCACGTTCAAATCTAGAAAGCCAAAATGTTATGTCATCACTGGCAGGGTTGAACGCTGGTACCTTGACCTTGTACACAAAGGGTTTATCATTACCACTAGATGCCTGATTAACATTACTCATACTTGTCAATTTTAATTTCTCTAACTCAAATTCATGTTCTCTTATTGCTTTTCTCTCTTCAGCTTCTCTATCTAATCTTTTCTGTTCTGCAGCCGCTTCTAATTTTTTCTGTTCTGCAGCAGCTTCTAATTTTTTCTGTTCTGCAGCAATTTCTAATTTTTTCTGTTCTGCAGCAACTTCTAATTTTTTCTGTTCAGCTGCAGCAGCAGCTTCTAATTTCTTCTGTTCTGCATCAAATCTCCTTTCCTCCACTTGCATCTGCAATTTCTTTAGTTCAGCAGCAGTATCAGCTTCTTTTTCTAATCTTTTTTCTTCAGCCAGAGCTTTTCTCTCTTCAGCAGCAGCAGCAGCTTTTCTGTCTTCAGCAGCAGCTTCTAATTTTTTTTCTTCTATTTGAAGTTTTCTCTCCTCAGCCGCAGCTTTTCTTTCCTCAGCTTGCATCTGCAATCTGAAATTCTCAGCATCTATCTTCTTTTGTTCAACTTCTGCTTTCAGTACTTCTGACTTTAATGCAATAGCAAATTGAGCAGTTGCCCATTCTTCTAACTCTTTCCCAGTCTTATCAAGAGATTTTCCTTGTGCAATAAAGTAATCTAATGTAGACATCTTGTCTTCTTAACTCAGAAACCTGAAAAAGTAAATAAATTACCTTATTTCACTTTAATGGGAGACAAGTCTATACCATAGACTTAGTCTTAGTGAAAAACTTGTATGGTTATTTTGTTTATAATAACCAATGATAACTTGAGTACCTGTGGACAACAATAACTGTATATCTCAAATACTGTGGGAGACAAGCCTTATAAAGGTCTTGTATACCTTAATGTAATCAATGATCACTTGAGTACCTGTGGAAAATAATATTTCCTATACCAATCACTTTGGGAGACAAGCCTTACAAAGGTCTTGTACACTTTGTTTTATAACAATAATAATCATAAAGTACTGATCTGTACTATAATATAAGTGTATTCAACTATACCTCCTATGTCATATGTCAACTAAAGACATTACAAAGGACAAACAAGAAAAGACAATCTGAAAACATTTGCAGAGATCAAATTAAATTAAATAGGAGAAATGAAAAAAAATGATCACAGAATCTGTGATGATAACTGCAATAAGATAACAAGACAAATAACGCCACAGTGTATAAACATAAGGGTGTAAAGAACTGAAATGAAAGGAAAGATGAGACCTACAATTATACAAACAAATCAAACAAAAATAAAGAACAGAAAAATATTACAAATACAAATATGAAACAGTCGTCACAGCTAACAACTATTTGCAAACAATGTTGCATGCAAATTTCAATTAAGAAATTGCTCCCTATAGAACACCAGAACAAGACCAATATCACTTGGTATTTCCTGTTCTAGTCACCTCCCATCCAGGCCCGCAAACACATAACAATCACACATATAAACAAATAATATATAAACATAAATACATATAAATCATAAATGTGTACATTATATACTGAAATGTGTTGCAGTTGCAGTGTATTGTACTGTATGCTCAGTTTTAACAAATTAGACTACCACTTTATTGAGTAATAGATTTGCTTTCTAACTGTTACACTGTTCAAATTTTTTGAGCACATTAGAAGATCCAACGATGAAATTTGCACTTTATGTTCAACATTGCTCTTCTATTTCAGCAGGATAAACAATCACTAGTTTAGAACACTGACTGTACTGTGCCAAATGTCAACAAGTGCTGACCCAGATATTGCTACACTTGTCAGAACAGGTCAAGCTGACATTGATTGTATAGCTGTCCTACTGGTGTTGATGTGGTCAAACAAATGTTCTTGCAACTGTAAAATGTGATTCTCAACACAACAAGACTGCGTAGGCTGGACCCAGGAATCTGGCCCACCACTGTAAAGTGTCAATGTAAAGTGTGGTGTAAAGTGTGTTCTCTTTCTTCGGTAAAGCTCCACTATCAATCACTGTAGCATGTTGTTTGTGGTGCCACTACTGTATATGTCCATTGTAGTGTACCGAGTTGTTGAGATCAGGCATGCTCCAGTCTACCCAGCTGTAAATGGGTAACTCACCCTAGTCCTGAGTTAGGGAAGGCAAAGGCAGCTGTAAGCAGTAGTCTCCCTCTAAGGCTCCAGGGGGAGCAGGCCCTAAACTTGGTCAATTCAACCGACGCAGGATGGTATATACATGGAGTGGAAGTGTAGAGTGTGATTAACGCGAATGGTGGACTGTTCGTGTTCTGACCAATCTAAGCACTCATTCACTTGTGTCTACAAGGCACCAATGCAGACTGCTGGAATCTTTTTTACACAGTTTATTTAGACGCACACACTGGGACATAACGAGTAAATCATGGGTATATGTTGACACATCAATTTGCAGGCATACATAGTAGATCCCATGTCATGACACATTCATATATCATGGGTAGTACATCAATAGCTTCCAATGTCATGATACATTATGGCCGCATCCCCTATCTGACTAAACGCGTCAGTGAAGGCGGATCGGTAAGTAACTAAAGTTGCTTTATGTTCACAGTTGATATCATATTATGAAACCACGATAAGGGGTTTCTATCAAAATTGAGATCTCCTTGCCACTGTCCGAATAGTAGGATACCTGACCCGTTCTCTGGACAGTGATCCAAAAATATGATGACAGGAATGTAACATGGCCGCCTTCCTGAGTTGTCGCTCACTCACTCACAGGAGGGTATATATAAGCCAAAGTTAATTTGAAATGCATATGAATGATTTCCTAAAGTTTCTCCATACAGTTCTACAGTAATCCAGTTACTTCACGTAGACATAACTGCTGTATGGAAGCCCGTCATCTTCGTCGATACAAACATGACCCTAGCGTTGCGAAGCACAATATTCCAGCTAGGTCTAACCGACATGAGATCATCAAAAATAGGGTCTGGCATTACCTGGAGTCCAAATCATACATGATACCGTACATTAGGAGAGTCTCTAACACAAACTCTAGTAGAGACACAATCTCCTACAGAAGAAAAACCACTTCATAAATCATTTTTACTTAAGAATGTACCAGCCCTTGAAAATGCGTAACCCGCCATTGTAAACGGTACATCGGAACTCATCACGACTTGTCAAGACAACTCATACTTCCGCTAGAGCGGCATAACAAGAATATAGTCCTGCCTACCCATCCAAAATATACAATATAGGACTGATTCTACTTGTACTAATAATATGTAATACATATGAATTCAGGCCATAAACATAATAAGCAAATTAATCCATTTTCTGGCCCGGACAAATAAGTACGGACATGAGTGCCATATCCATGCGCCGAATCAATATCAAGAACGATTACTCCTATAATCAAAAGTGTAAATCAATCATGAATTATCTAGCTTTACCATAGACAGCATTTTCATACACAAATGAATGAATGTCTATATCTTTTCCATATTAAATAGCCATATCGATTTTTGTAATATGTGCGTCAAAATATGCACGCAACAGCAACACGATTCCCAACAGCTATGACCCTGAAAATGTGTACGCGTTGTGGCAGTATAATCGGTATAAAAAGGCCGTTGAGACAAAACACCCAGTACATGTGCTTGAAATGCCACGACTATCTGAAAACGACCGCCAACAAGCCATTGGTATGTTGGAGACCGGAATGAGCTCGCGGGCCATTGCCAGAAGGATGAATTGCCACCACAGCACTATTTTACGTCTCAATGAACGTTACGGAACCACTGGCAGTGCCCGGGATAGACTTCGGAGTGGCCAACCACGAGTTACTACCCCTGCGCAAGATCGTCATATTGTGCTGAGTCACCTAAGGAATTGTTCTCTCCCGGCAAGTCAAATAGCAAGAGCAATAGTGGGTAGACGTGGGCAAGTCTCTCGAATGACAGTCATACGACGACTCAGAGATACAGGCCTTACTGCAAGACGACCTTATGTTGGGCCAAACTTGACTCACAGACATCGTCAGCAGCGCCAGCAATGGGCAGAGCAACATGTCAGATGGACTAGACTACAGTGGAATGCTGTCCTATTTACAAACGAGAGCAGATTCAACATATCCTTTGCTGATGGACGTATGCGGATTTGGCGACGGTGTGGAGAGCGCTTTGCAGATTGCTGTGTTTGTCAGCACAATCGATTTGGAGGTGGCAGTATTCACATTTGGGGAGGATTCAGTTTTCACTATCGCTTGCCTCTTCACGTCTTCCGTGGAAATGTTAATGCTGTGACATATCGAGATGAGGTTCTGGATGCATTGGTTGCTCCTGCGTTCACAAATTATCCAGACTTGCAGCTTCTCTAGCAGGATAACGCACGTCAGTGTCTTAAGTTCAGATAAAATGCTATTTTCCTCATTGATGGAGAGTTAATTATGGCTATTTCTCTGAAAATGAATCCTGAATTTGGCCTGAAGTTTAGTTAACTTAGCTTGTAGCCACTTGGACTTCTCTTGGGCATCTCTGCAAGCAGGAATTACCAGCTGGCTGACGTGCTTAAACCTGGGTACACAATTGGCTATAGTCCAAGAGATGTCTGGGCTTTTGAGTTCGCTGGTTCTACGAGTCATATATTTATCCACTACTGGTTTGACTGGGATTCTGTCACAGCTATCCCCTTATAGTCCAGGGATCACTCTACACTACAATCCAATGTTGGGCGAGGTAAACAGGGTTACCTGCTGTTAACAACTTGGTGATTATGTGCGAGGGGTTAAGTTTTATGCAGTGATGGTGAAGTTGATGATGTTGACTGCTTAGAGTTGGCTTGCGATCACCGTTTGAGGTTTTGAAAGTTTAGTGCTAGTTCTATTTTAGTGCAGAGCAACTAGGGATTTTTTCACACAGCAAGAACTTGGATCAAAATCTAGAATTCAGTTTCAGTCTTCTGCTGATATCTAGTGGGATCTGCTCTGCCTGTAGGGGTTTGCACTGTGTGGTTTTCTTGCAACAAAATGCAGGAATTAAAATTCAGAGATCAACTTTATATTTGCTGCAAAAACTGACAAGGATTACGTACTCATGCGCTGTGGAAAATAATTCAGGTAATCAATCTATGGACATTTTGTGTCAGAATGATGCCTATTAATATTTACCTGAACATTTGTCAGCCTTTTCCTTAATGTGCATTTGTTTACAAATTCCTGTCTAGCAGTAGTCTCACAAATAGTCAGATCAAGTCTGGTCAACTATTGTTAAGCATACACCCTGACTGCCCATACTGCGTCATGCTTGACTACACGGGATGAATGTTTCATTCACTCGTTTATTTTATAACTAGTGTCTTTCACTCCCAGATATCATACCAGTATTTACATTATTATAATACATCAATGATATCATTCATAATACATAAATGCAAAATAACTATCACTCTAATGTATATACATTAAAGCACAATTTTAATTAATTTACACTGTATATTAAGTAACTAAATCCCTTGCTATTAGAGTTAGTTAAGGAATACTGAGATTTTGCTTACTGCTCAGGATTCTTTCGCAGCTTAAGGATTTCAGTCTCATGTATAAGAAATTTAGCTAATTTGTGAAGCTATTTCTTCTATCCTAGAAACATGCGTCTCTTCCAACAGTTGATCACAAAGTGACTTCCTAACATAACATTTAGTTAAAACAGGGGGATCTTTCCTACGCCAAGAAAGTTAGAGGTTTTGTTTCTCGTTTAGACAAGGTTTAATTTCTCGTTTAGACAACCACTGTGATTAACGACAATCTTTCATCTAGCGTAGGGTTGACCACTGAAGACATACAATACTCTGAGAACCGCTGTGTTTCGATTAAAAGTAGAAATCTGACCAAGTCTCTAAAGAGAAAATATTTTAAATACCTTTCTTTTACCGATGATTGTAAATGTGGCACTGATAAAATGACTGCTGAACATCTGCTTCAGAGATGCCTCGTATGAAGAACGGAGAAAGCACATATCGCTGTTGTGGGGGGTGATTTTGAGGGAGGATGATGATTGGATGGAATAATAAAAGATATAGATATCTATATGATAAGTCTACGAGTTCGAAGAAACTGCCTCTCCTCTGGAAATAGTCTACTAGAAATTCCTAATGCAAAGAGAATTCTGGCAACTAAACAGGATATTTTCTGGATGATAAATTCTTTCTCAGGAGTCCTACAAAGAGACTATGTAAAGCACATAAGGTTGAGAAAGGAAATTTGGTGTCCAGCCACATTGAATAAAATATCCCGACCCACTGTAAGTTAGTTTAATTATGGCTCAGCCCCTGGGGTGTAGATTTATGTTTAAAAACAAAATATAGCCCAATTAAAAGTAACAAGCCCAATGGGCTGATCACCCGTTGGCTTGTCACACCGATTACGGAAACAACGGCAGATGGATCTATTTGTTGTTGCCCTAAAGACGCCACTAGGCGTGATGGGAAACTACAACAGAGAAAATCAATCTGCTGTTGCCCTTAAGACGCCACAAGGCGTGATGGCCTCTGACTGCTTGGTCGGTCTTTGGCTAAGGACGGAAGAAGAAGAAGAAGAAAAAGTAACAAGAAAAATAACACTCTGTTAAGTTAAATTTAGACAAAGATATAATAGTTTCTCGCAACTCTTAAAGATTTACAAATTGAACAAAAATATGTACTCATAGGTTTCGAAAAAAAAAAAAACAACTACTTTGGTCATCATATGGATTAGGAGATCTTTTCTATGGTAGTTTTGCTGGTAAGTGTTATACTCATCTCAAGGTCTTTACTAGCTGCTGAGATGATTTTTGGTCGGACTCTCTTGGTTTGGTCTGTCCTAGCATTGAGGTACAGTTAAACAGTTCTATGGTTTCAAAGGGTGGCAGAGTTTGCTTCCCTGGACTCAGTGCACATCACAAACACGGATGGAGTAAATCAGCCCTGTTGAATACCTTTTCTGCTTACTGGACTATGACTCAGGTTTAGACCACCTGGTATGATAGCCTAGAGTTGTACTCTGGTGTAGAATGGTTGGTAAGGAATGGGTTACCTGGTTGGTAGGTTATGGTTTGGTATGGTAACCTGGTTGATAGGGAAACCTGGTTGATAGGGTCTGGTTGGTAGGTAACCTTTGGTACCGGGACTCGTAACCTGGTTTGTACCCTGGTTGGATCGCTCGAACGATGCACTACGGATTTAGGAAAGGTAACCCCACTCTGGGGCCCATTAGCTCACGTCTGCTGCACTGGACAGTTACTAGTAGAATATCTTAAAATGTCCCTTCAAGAATTGTCCACTCACCTTCCTGTTGACCTGTTGGTGGCATCGTTCCACCTGCACTCCCACACACACAAAGGTTGTGTGGGAACTTGGTTGCAGGTAGATTCAATTACTTCATTTTAAACTGGTCCGAGTTTTCACTGTGCAGGTGTGGGGCCAAGTTTACCTCCCCCTTGATTTACAAGCTTCCCGTTAACAATACAAAAAGTTCACTTCTGGGCTTGCCCGCCCTGGCTTGAAATACTATACACATGTAATGGCCCATCCAGTGACCGAGTGGGTAATTTATCTGCCTTGGCCGTGAGAAATAGCGAGGTTAGCAAGTACAAGTGTAAAGAAGACTAGGGAGAGAAAGACTTTTCTCATTATAAGAAAATGAAAAAGATCTGATGAGAAATGGTTTTCATTACTAGCTTTAGAGAGAAATTTGGAGAGGAATAAAATAATAGACAAAAGAAAACAGTCAGTGAGAAAGTGGAACACTACAGCTGTCATCAGTACCATTCCAGGAAAAGGTCTATGGAGAAAGAAATAGCCTCAAGCTGACCACTACTTTCTTTGAACTTTGAACATATTCAAGTTGATGTCTGAGAGTGTAAGATGAAGAAATGCTTTTGTACAAGAAATAGCATTTGGATCAAATGTCTAGTCTATTAGTGAAGACTCAAACAACCAGCTAAAGAAAAGCGCAGATGCAAATATTTCCTAGGGAGACAGACGAATGTGAAGGAAATGAAAAGTAAGAAAGTTAACACATTAACTACCGAATTGAAAAACACACTGTGGCCGAATTAAATTTTGTCCCCATTTTCATCCTGTAGGTGTTTGCACAAAGTAAGCTGTAGTTTTCGTAATTTTTTACAGATTTTTATGAATTACATGTCATTTTAAAGATAAATGAATGTACTATTACAATAAACACCGGTTGTAACTCTAATAGAGGTTGTTCCTATTTAACGGCCCTCCAATGGCCGAGGACTTGCAATATTTTCACAATTATAACTGCTTGCGCCCCAACTCTATAAAAATCACAATTTCAATCAATGTGCACACCGTTTTCACTCTTGTCCTCGTCGCTAGATCTATCAGTCAATTGTTGAAACAAGTTTCTATCCTATTCAGCCGTTAGACGAGATGTACATGCATTTTTTGTAGTCCTAGCACTAGTTGCCACGGTAAAGAGTTTTACACGATTTGGTAACTAACCCAAAACGCTGAAAAATATGAACATAATATCAATTTTTCAGTGTTCTACAACAACCATGCTTTGGGAATTTGTTTTCCGGTGGCAACTTAAAATCTCGAACCAGATCAGAGAGTGTTTCAGTACATTTTTCATTCGTTTAATTACTAAAATTAGATTGGCGCTCTGAGCGGCTTGCGGTGCAAATGTGATTATTTTGTGAGCCGCTGACAGCGGCTTGCGGTAGTTAATGTGTTAAAAAATTATTTTGATGAAGACTTCAAACAACTCTGTGACACATGCGAGTGTTGTACTCTTTGCGCCATGCTCATCTAATCAATATTTTTTTCCTGCACAAAACGTAAGTGTACTTAATGTTCACTTTTAGGGGCATATCTGATTTCTATCATTTGGCATGTCTAATCATTTATCTTGAAACCAACAACCAGGCTGACCTCCAAACTCAAATCTCCTTCTTAATGTACAGTATGCTTTTAAGAAGCTGTAGTTCCATAGATCTCTATCTCTCACAGTGCATCAAACTCAAATGCACAAATGCTTTCTTTATAATACACCAGACAATAAAGCCTATTATCTTCGGACATGCTCTCTAATATAGTAATTTAACCAACAGACCTTGTGTCTTGGTTGAACGGAATGCCAAAACTTCTATTTTAAAAATCAAATGTTTTCACTGATAATAAAATTGCGCATTCAACATCTTTAATGAAAATTTCCGGAAAAAGATTTAGTAAAAATTCCAATAACCAAAACGTTCATGCATCTTACTTTTGCTTAATTTAATTCCACATTCCAGTGCAATAAATTAACTTAGTATTTTTTCCCCACTTTCAAGGCCTTTGTCTTTCCTGGTCATTCCCAAGCTTTTCATGGCGCCACGAACCCTGCACTGCCTTAAAACTGTTTTCAAAATATATTCCCTACAACTTCATGTGGTGAAAGCAGTGGTGTCATCAAGATGAGAATAAAAATCAAGATTTAAATCTTCTGAGCTCCAACAGTTATTAAAGTAATTCAGAACAACACAACATCAAAAGATAAAACATGTCATACAAATGTTACTAATACTCTTTATTTTATGTTAAATAATAAACATTTAAAAAGTATGCATTTTTTTGACTGATGTAAAAATGTGTATGACAGTAAATGCATTACAAAACTAAAACAGAATACATAAACATGTCAAGATTTCATAGATGAAGAATAAAAACGTGAAGAATTATACAAATCCTGTCTGCTTCATTTTTTAACACCTTTCTCAACAGCAAAAGGCACCACCAAATTTCTCAATTACAGCAAGACCTGTTATGTATCAGTCAGTCCAGAATATTCCAGGCCTTACCAGTCTCTGTTAACACACTCTCTACTGCTCCTCTTTGTTTCCCAGTGCCTTTCCTTCTTTTTTTCTCTTAGGGTTCCGTTCAGGTTACGTGAGGACATATTTTAAAAATATATTTTAACTCTTAATATCCGACCGGCATATTAGGTAGGCCAACGATCGATCCTCGTTTTACGGCTGGCCTACCTAATAGGCCGGTCGGTGTCCATGTCAAATTTTCTTGCACTCATTACTGTATATGTTGAGTGCATGTCTTTCATTTCTCCACATTTTGATATGTAACACTTTATCTTATCATTATAAATAAATTATTAAATGCAAAATCAGTAAAGTCTAAAAATGTACTCCCTGAAATCAGCTCGTAAAAATGCGGTTTTTTGAGCACGTAACATATACTAAGAGTTAATTGAAGGACCCCCTTACCAGAAAAGCTTTTGCGGCTGACATAAAGAAACGATATCAATTTGCCAAAAGTCAGGAAAAGACATTGACTGATGATATAGACCAGAAATTCAACACCATTTCAATAATATATAAGGAAAGAAGCAAATCATGCTTGGGATTCCAGGAAATGAAGAAGCAAGACTGGATAACACCAGAAACATTAAACACCATAACACTGAGAAAGGAAATGAAAAGAAAGAAAACAGAAGCGAAGTCCCCCAGGTTAAAGCAACTATATAGCGAACAGTACAGTCAGCGGGACAAGGAAGTTAACGCCAAACCCGAGCCAACAAAAGGAATTTCCTAGACGATCTTTCAAGACAGGCAGAAGAGGCAGCACTGAGAAATGAACAAAGCACAGTATACAAAATAACTAAATTCATCAGCGGAAAACGAGGTGCAAACAATATTACATTAGTAAGAGATAAGCAAGGAAATCTCATCACGACAGCAGAGGGACAGGAAACAAGATGGGCAGAGCACTTCAGAGAAACTCTGAACAAGGAACCACCAGAGACACAATTGAATGTTCCTGAGGCTGAAAACGATCTAGATGTAAATACAGACATTCCACGAAAAGAAGAAATCATCACAGCAATCAAAGGGTTAAAGAACGGAAAAGTTCCTGGCCATGATAACTTAAATGCAGAGCTATTTAAGACAGACCCTGAGCTAGCAGCAGAACTATTAGAACTACTATTTGCACAAGTCTAGAAAACGGGGACAACACCATCAGAGTGGAACAAAGGAATAATTGTTAAATTGCCCAAGAAGGGAGATCTTGCAGACTGCAATAATTGGAGAGGAATCACTCTTCTCTCAGTTCCCAGCAAAATACTAGGCAGGATAATTATACAGAGAATTTCAAAAGCAGTAGACCACAAACTGAGGAAAGAACAAGCAGGATTTAGAAAGAACAGAAGATGTGTAGACCATATATTCACTCTCAGGAACATTATAGATCAGTGCTCAGAATGGCAAAGACAGCTGTACATTAATTTCGTTGATTCTGAAAAGGCTTTTGACAGCATACATTGGGACAGTTTATGGAAAATACTGAGGTCTTATGGAATTCCAAGCTGCATAGTGTCAATCATAAAAAGCCTCTATGCCAACTTTACGTGTAGTGTTGGGCAGAGCAACCTAACCTTTGAGGTGAAGACAGGAGTATGACAGGGATGCCCCTTATCAACCACTATTTTTAACAGTCATAGATTGGGTGATGCGCCAGACAACAGAGGGCAGTCCAAGAGGAATAAGATGGACTACATTTTCTACATTGGAAGATCTGGAATATGCAGATGACATTGCACTACTAGCACATTCACATCAACACATCCAGGAAAAAATGGATAGACTTAATAAGTTTAGCCAGCAGGTGGGCTTGAACATCAATTTAAAGAAGTCAGAGGTCATGACGCTCAATGTGAGCAACCCTGAGCCCATATCAGTAAGGAATCAGCAACTGGTACAGACAGACACCTTCACATACCTAGGATGCATAGTAACACCAGACGGCGGGGCAGGCAAAGACATCAACATCAGAATGAATAAGGCAAGAACAGCCTTTTTTAGCCTAAACAACATCTGGAAGTCCTCTCAATACAGCACAAGCACAAAATTAAGCTTATATCAGAGCTGTGTGCTTTCTGTGCTTCTCTATGGTGTGAAATGCTGGAGAGTTACAGAGAAGGAAATGTCGAAATTGTCCTCTTTTCACACAACATGCCTAAGAAAAATTCACTGAATCTTTTGGCCGAATACCATCACCAACTAAGATCTGCTTACTCGGAGCAAGCAAGAGGACATGCACACCATCATAGCTGGCAGACGCTGGAGCTGGGTTGGCCATGTCCTCAGAAGAGACCCCGATGCCATCACAAGAACAGCTATGCTTTGGACCCCTGAAGGAAAACGAAAGAGAGGCTGACCAAAAACAACCTGGCAGAGGACTGTGGAGGCTGAGATGCAAAGAATGAACCAGAGTTGGGGCACTGTACGAAGGATGGCCGCCGACCGAGCAAAGTGGAATCAATTTGTTGTTGCCCTACAAGATGCCACTAGGCGTGATGGCCACTGACTGCTTTGACGGTTGGCGGCTAAGGATCAAAGAAGAAGACTAAGAGTTAAGTAAATTATCTAACCATCTCATCAATAATGTTCAACCCTCATTACATATTTACTGCATCAGAATTGTTTGCTTATCCTAATAATACAAATTACATAGATCCCTTTATATAACTAAGTATTATATAACCAATTCCTTTATGTAATCTGCATTCTACAACCAGTCCCTTTATGTAAAATAGACAAAAATTGTTAATCGTAGAGACATAACACAACAGTAAGACACAAAAAAAGTATAAACAAAATAGATAGTAGTTACGTGACAAACAAAACAGTGAAGAGAATAATAGGGGGGGAGATGAGAGACTGCATTTGCAGCAGGTGGCCTTCACAGAAGATGTAACTAAGGCTAATAAAAATTGCACAGAC
Organism: Oreohelix idahoensis; assembly: GCA_024509875.1. Classification (NCBI taxonomy): domain Eukaryota; kingdom Metazoa; phylum Mollusca; class Gastropoda; order Stylommatophora; family Oreohelicidae; genus Oreohelix; species Oreohelix idahoensis. The sequence continues at coordinate 225,553 of JAMPIV010001522.1, forward strand.
AAAATTGTGATATAACTGCAGTGAATTTGTGTGATAATGTTGGAATGTAACAGCAGGGACATTTTATGTTAACATTGGAATGTAACAGCAGGGACATTTTATGTTAACACTGGAATGTAACAGCTGGGAAATTTTATGACAATGATAGAAAGTAACAACAGGGAACTTGTATGATACTGTTGTAATGTAACCACAGGCATATTTTATGATAAAATTGGAATGAAACTGCTCAGAAATTTTATGATGTTAGAAAGTAACCACAAGGAACTTTTACAGATTGTTGGAATGTAATGGAAAGAACCTGCATGAAAATGTTGGAATATAAATGCAAGTGGCTTTTGTACATAAAAATATTGTTGCAGTGGAATTCTTTCAGCTTAACCATAACAAACTTCTGCCGATTCTGTCAGAATACGTCACATATTTACATCAGCCGAAGATACCCACAAAAACTTGCAAACAACACTGAATTGGTTTGGTTTTCAAAAAACACTGAATTATCATATACAATATCAAGTGACTTATGTTAAATTAGTCATACTGGCCTTGTCACTATCTACACACAATTCTTTTTTAACAAATCTAGCCAAAACCAACCTCCTCATACACACACAACAAGAATTCTCTGGCACTGACTTTTCTCATGGAAGAGAAACTTTCTCATCATTCAAAAACAAAAGGCAGAGTTATTTCATTGACAAAATCCTAATTTTTATATGAAAAAACAAAAAGTAGCAGAAAAAAACCCTGAAAGAAACAGAATAAACAATGTGCAATATGCTGACTGCTTTGACGGTTGGCGGTTATGGATCAAAGAAGAAGAAGAAGAAGAAGAATATGCAGCAAGTAAGAAAGAATTCAGATAATGATTGATGCATTATTAAAAGACATATTACATTTTAATTCAAGAACTACACAACTAAATTTTTTTTAATGCTTTAAATATTACTAAACTCATGACAGTTTTCCAGAATTATATGAAAATGTCAGCCATTTCAATCATACAACATAGTGACTATATTTGACATCTTCAACATCTTTGACGCGAACAGTGCTGCCTATATGTCAGACTCATCTCGAGACCTTTCCAGAATGTTTCTGACCTGGCGACTGAAAAGATAAACATAAAACAAAAAAGCTTTCTACACATGAGTGTACACTCTTGATTCATGATTTTCATTAAATCAAACAAAGCAATGTTTGCATTCAAAATTTACTAATTGCCATTATAATTGGAAATTTTAAAACACATCCATGCTAAAATTGTTTTGCATTTTACTCTAAATGTTTACGTTACAAGGTACTACGGCAAGTGAAAAAGTGAACAAAGTGCAGATATTTACTATCACCAGAAAAGACTACAGCAAACTCACAGCCTATTCACTCACTCACATTTCTTCTATGCTTCATTAGGAGCAGATCCATCCCTGTCAATCTACAGTCCTGATCTCAAGACAGTTTTGTGAACTGTCCTTCATGAAGGATTGATTTCACATCATCATATTTTTTCATTATTAAGCTAATGAACTTCAGGGGAAACAAAAAACCTTATCAGTTCCCAAAGTGACTCATAGTCTATCTATATAAACTGTTGAATGCCTTTTCATAGTCAACAAATCTAATGTAAAGATATGAGTTCAATTCAATGTGAGTTAAATTTCAAGCTTTGTTTGACTATTATGTGCAGTGTGGCTTATCAGGTTGGTACAGTATCTGTTTTGTCAAAAACCTGCTTGATATTCTTTCAGTTGTCAACTTATGGCCTCTTTTAATCTTCTATCTTCTTTATTTCAATGTATAGTTCATTTGGAATTGCTCCGTTTCATTTTTACTATATAACTTATTAAAAATTAATAAAATGCAAAATAATTCTACTTTTTATACTGCTAAAAGATGCATGACATGTTACGCTATTTTTCAAATAGTTACTGTATTTTGAAATAATTCTGAGCGAAATATGGCTTCTAGAAGTTGTAGAAATTCGGCTGATCTGTTCTGTTACGTGTGCGGATATTTTACCGATCGTGTTCACCAGAAAAACTTTACACCATTGGGCATTACTAAAGAAAGCATATGAACTTTATTTCGATTCGAAAGTTGATGATGCAAATAAATCTTGGAAGCCAAATGCAGTTTGTTCGACTTGTGCAAATACATTGGTAGGTTGGTTACGAAAATCGCCGAAGCATAATTCGATGCCTTTTGGAGTGCCAGTAATATGGCTTGAACCGACAAATCACGCTACTGATTGTTACTTCTGCTTGACAAATATCCATGGTTTCACTTTTAAAACTAGAAAGTCTGTGGTTTATCCAAATATTGAATCGGTTTCGAAACCAGTGCCCCATGATCCAATCACGTGTCCGATCCCAGTTCCACCAGAACAATATCCGTTGCACGTGAATGAACCATCAGAAAGTGATAGTTTACCTGCTTTAGAAACTAATTCTGACTCGGATTATATACCGGTGAATGATGGTGTTCACTTAATTAACCATTCAGAACTTTCAGATCTAATACGTGATCTCGCTCTTACCAAAGAACAAGCGGAATTACTCGGTTCGCGACTCAAAGAATGGAATCTTTTAGCGCCCAATACTCCGATATCTAAATTTCATCATAGACACAGAGAACTTGTTCAATACTTTGAGATGGATGATGACATTTGCTATTGCAAAGATGTAAACGGTCTAATTGTGCACCTCGGTCATGAGCACATAGTCAACGAATGGCGACTTTTCATCGACTCTTCCAAGACTAGTCTAAAAGCCGTGTTATTGCATAACGGAAATTTATTTTCATCAATTCCAGTCGCCTACTCTGTTCATATGAAAGAAACTTATGACAATATGGCTATACTTTTGGCAAAAATAAAGTACAATGACTACCAATGGCGGATTTGTGGAGACCTAAAGGTCATTGCAATTCTCACGGGCATGCTGACTGGGTATACTAAATTTTGTTGCTTCCTATGTGAATGGGACAGCCGCAACAGACAGGAACATTATGCAAGAAAGGTGTGGCCTATCAAGGATCGTATGCAGCTCGGGCATAAAAATGTAATACACGAGCCATTAGTTAACAAAGACAGCATCATTTTACCATCGTTACATATAAAGTTGGGGCTCATGAAGAATTTCGTAAAAGCGTTAGACAAAACGAGCAAAGCTTTCACTTATCTTCGAGAAAAGTTTCCGCAAGTGAGCGATGCAAAGATAAAGGAAGGTATCTTTGTAGGACCTCAGATTAGGAAAGTTATTGCAGACAAACAATTCGAGAACTTGTTACATGGTAGTGAACTTCGCGCATGGATGGCATTCAAATCGATCGCCGATAACTTTCTGGGAAATCACAAATCTGTCGACTATGTGCATATTGTTTAGCAGTGCATAGATGCATACAGAATTATGGGCTGTAACGTGTCCCTCAAAATCCATTTGCTCGATTCGCATCTTGACTTTTTCCCTGACAACCTTGGCGAAGTCAGCGATGAACATGGAGAACGATTCCATCAAGATATCGCTGTAATGGAGTCACGTTATCAAGGACGGTTGAGTGTGACCATGCTTGCCGATTATTGTTGGATGCTTCATCGCGATGTAACACATGCCATTCACCGACGAAAGTCGACTGCAAAGAAATTCAAGCCTACATAAGTGTTATACTTCTTGTACGAATGATGTTGTAATACTGTATGCGTTGTTAAAAAACTTCAATTGCGTATTTCTAGAGATCTCGACCTGATAGAGAAAAACAGTTTGCAGATTTAAAAACAGCGCATTAAAATTGACCAGAAAAACATAGACATGTTAGAGAAAGAAAAAAAAATTTTTTTTTTGTTAGCCAGTGTAACTGAACATTTCTAATAATTTGTTCTTTTCCCGTTAATTATTAACTTTTCATACATTTTGTACTAATCTTTTTTCTTTAATAATAACCCAGAAAAAAGGTGGGTGGGGAGAGGGGGAGTAATGCACATATATCTAGCTGGAATATACATGTCATATCATAACAAACTTACTCTTCATGCGGGGGTATTCGCTCCACATCATCAAATCTAGGAACACCCCTTGGTCTGCGATCTGGCTCATCATCCATACTGACCCGACCAGGTGGTGGCCTCTGTCCATTTGTAGGTGGTCTACGTCTATCATCAGGTGGTGGTCTCCTGTTATTCAAAGTAATAATGTTTCAACATGAAACAAGAACTGTAACATCTTCCGAAACACCATAATTTTACTAACCTTCAGAAGTGTCACCGTTTGGTTGTACAGCGTAAAATACGCTGTAGTTAATGTCAGTCGAACAGTTATTTGGGGTTAACAAGATGAAAGAGTATATAAAAATGGGTTAGAAAATCAGAATAATTTAAGTGATAGGCTATTCGTTCTTAACATGGGAGATAAAAGAATGAAAATGTAGTGTTTTTTGTAAGGGAGGGAACCTTTTTAGACTTTAAAACTTTCCAAGTGTACATCACTTGAGTCTAAGAAATTAGCATATTAGATTTATTTTATTAGAGATGAAGAGAAGAAAACTAAATTATGGTAAAAAGTACTAAGGGGAATAACTATGATTATTAGCGCCCTTTACAGTTAAGAGAACGCAGAGCAGAATAAACCGCACGTGAAAAGTGAGCGAAATGTAAACAGTTATGTAGCACAGTTCACGGAGTTGGACAGCATAGAATTAAGCGTGTAGGTGGCGATAGGTGAGTGAACTGAATAACGGACCAATGGCATTCACTCAAAAACAACTTGGGACCATCAGATAGGAAATTGAAGGACGAAAAGAGAGCAGTCCCATCAGAAACTTTGCGGAAGCAAGAAGTGCCGCTCTGGACTGTTGTGTTTTTTTCCAGGACTTTTGTGGTGTTAGCTTGGCTGGTTAGCTAGGCTAACTTTTGTGACTGTATTTTAATTTCAATTTGGTTTAGTACCAAGAAGAAAAGAACAGAATGTCAGCACCATCCGTGCCAGTTATTATGATAAATAGAGAGAATGATTTGGAGGGAGGAGAGGTGCATAGAAAGGGCACTCTAGTTATTACCATCTCAGGGCCACAAGCAAATCGTGCGTCCTACTCGCTTTTAACTAGCATCCTAGCCGGACCAGCCGGGGTTGGAACCAGTGGCATCGCCACCCTTTATAGATTTTCTGGGCCCTACAAGTGGTTTGCCACTTTAACGGCAGCGGCCCAGATGAAGCACTATGCAGGACTTCATGGGAAAAAGTTAGAGTGGTCGAATCCCCAGATGACTGTATATATAGAACATCTGGATAAGGAAAAATCCAAGGGAGTTCTGCATTGGATCCCTCCGACGATGAAGGCGGAGGCAGTGCAAAGGATAGCGGCGGCGGTATCAGGCGACAAAGATGCAGAGGTGTCGCGGATCAAGGTAGCATACGACGAATGGAACTTTTTTTTCAAACCTTCAGCACACCAGGTGCCGCATTTTGTCCACCTGAAAATGGAAAATGAAGGTGAGAAGCTCCAGAGAGTGTGGGTGGCCCTTCCAGGATGAAGGATACAATGTGCTATCTGCGGGCTAGACACGCACTGGGTCAGCCAGTGCCCAAAGAAGCGGGGGGCCATCACCCAAGTTAAACAAACCAGGGAAGAGGAGGCGGCAGAAAACAAAACACCGGCGGAACAGAACCGCCGGGATGAGAGTCCCGCGCCAGAAGACGTCGCGCGAGAGAGCCCTGTATCAGAGAGCCCTGAATTCGAACCGGACAGAAGTGAGGTAGATTTCCAAGATGTACTTTCCAGAAAAGGGGAGAAAAATAGAAAGAGGCTGTTAAAACAGGCAGCTGGGCCTGTAAAGCCAAAAGAAGTGAGGCGTAGCAACAGCAATTCGCCGAAAAAGCATTCCCCAAGCAGGACAGCCCTACCAATATCGCCTAGGGCGGCCATGTCACCTTCCCCGAGGAAAGGCTCGTCAACACCTGTGGTTGATGAGCGGTCCATGTCCGCGCCGAACAGGCCTAGAAGGTCAAGTCCCGAAGTTCTAGAGGTGCCAATGAACACACAAGTGAGTTGGGCGGAAGCGACGGCAGTTGACGATGAAATGGAAGCCGTGCCGTCGCCAGCAGACCTGTTTATTGACGGGAAAATGTTTGAAGACGTAAGCGACGGATGAACATGTCTTTACCAGCCTTTCTTCCCTGCACTGGGACCCAGTGCGAGACGAGTCAAGATTCAAGCTCCGAGCAGGTGAGACACGTGAGAGGGTTTAGGACGAACGGTGCATGTGAAGGCACGCCTGAGCTGCACCCCGAAGCTACCCTCCCCTTTGAGCCTGTTAGAAGCTTGAACAATAGACTGCCAGTGCGTGGGAAGATGTGCCGCCTCAAGTGGACTCAAGCGTGCAAGTTCAGAAAAATGAAAGAAATGTATTTTTTTAAAGTAAAATCTGCAAACCCCTATAGTTTAGGACGAGTTAGTTATGATTTAAGAGTTTTGTGTTTTCATTTTAATGTAAATAAGTTTGGTAGTATTTTAATGTATGTTTTGACACAGCACACACACAACTAACATGCGCACAGTTTCATTTAAGCAGTCAACTCCCCTCCCCCCTACTGGGGTGAGAGTGTTAGGCGACGCAGTTTCATCTGCGCTCAGCCTAAATTATCAATGCGGAACGGATAGTCAGCCCCAGTTCACTATTCCGTCAGGCAGTCATGTAACTAGGTCAACAGGTCAGCCCTTACGCACCCCCTCGTCAATGAAAGTGTCGAGTGGCCTAGTTATGACAGAGAGCGGTCAGCCCACAGTCACCGCTCTGCTGTGTAAGCCATGTGCATCAAGTATCACTTTGCCTAGTACATTTATTACAACACACAATAAACCATCAACTAGCGCTTTGTTGTGTAATTTACCTGTGGCGGGTAGCCAGCCCCAGACCACTGCCCTGCCTTGTAATTCAAAAGAGACAAACGGTCCGCACCCAGTCCCCGTTTTGTCAAATATTTTAGATATGGCAAGTGACGACTCTGCCACTTTGCCAGGTAGACAGTTTGCAACAAGTGGCCAACCCAAGCTTACCACTTCGTCAAGTAGCCTAGTTGTTATATCCCTCAATACCAATGGGTTGAGGAATAAACTGGAGCACATTATCAAAGTGATTAAAAAAGATAAACCTGATTTTTTGTTCTTGCAGCAAACAGGGGTTATGTCCGACTTTACTGCCAGTCGGATTGTAACTAGATTAGGACTTAAACATGGCTGGTTCGCCCTAGGCCCCAGGCATAGTAGTGCCGCCATCTTACAAATTAACGAAGATTGGGACACGGTACATTATAGGACAGACGGTTGTGGCAGAACCGTCATAATTCAAATACAAAACAAGCATAACAGACAAGACACACACACACTCATCAACATATACGCACCAGCGACAAAAGACGAACGACCTAGTTTCTATGACAAATTACATGACACTTTAACAAAACATTACAAAGGGACTAGGAAGATTTTGGGCGGAGACTTTAATTGTGTCCTGTCTGACCTAGACTTGTCTAGGAGCTCGGGGGGGGGGGGGGGTGGTGGTGGGGGGGGGGGTGGGGTGGGGGGAGGGGGGGGGGGGAGGGGGGGGGGGGGGGGGGAGGGATGAGGGGGGGGGGGGGGGGGGTGGGGGGGGGGGGGGGGGGGGGGGGGGGGGGGGGGGGGGGGGGGGGGGGGGGGGGGGGGGAGCACAGGCGCGAGAAAAGTCTTCGCTCTTAAGACAAATACATACTATGCTAGACGAACACGACCTCTCGGACGTATACAGGAAAATAGAGCCTCACAAACAAACCTTTACGCACTATGACAATATAAACCCATACTTTGGACGGGCATCAAGACTGGACAGAATATATGCATCTAGTACCTACAATATACACAAAACATACCATATAGGAAGCACTCTTAAATTTACAGATCACAAGGCAGTTTACACATCTTTAAGTACGGGACACACGCACAAGCAAGTAAAGAGATCCCCACATTGGAAATTTAACAACAGTCTACTTAAAAACACTTACTACACAGAACAAATAACACAACTGATACAAGGTTATGCACAAGACATTCCCAATAACAACATTGCACAATATTGGGATATGTTAAAAAACACACTTAGAGATAGAACGCAGATTTTGGCTACACTTATTCACACAAAATTTAAGAAAGAAGAGGGGATTTTAGAAGAAGCAATTAGTTTAACCAAAAGTTTAGACAACACGAACCCTCACATCCAAACCTTAGAAGAGCATTTAGATCAATATAGACAGCATACCTACCAGGGAGCGCTACTTAGAACCAAATTACACACTATAACGCAAGAAATCCCTAGTAGGCAATATTTAGCAATTGAACAGAATGTACAACGCAGTAGACAGATACACGAAATAATTGACTTGAAAGGAAAACATCATACAGACAATACCAATATTAGTCACGCTTTCTTCGAATACTACAAGCAGCTATATACTAAAGAAGAAAGTGATGCAAACATACAAGACAAATTTCTAAAATACACAAAGTGTCTAAGTGATGAGGAAAGTGAAAGGCTAGACCAACCCCTAACTTTAGATAATTTACAAGGGGCACTTAGTACTTTTCAAAAAGATAAAGCACCTGGGCCTGACGGGCTAACAGCAGAATTTTACAGGTTTTTCTTCCCATGTTTAGGCCCTATCTTAATTAAAGTGTTCGAAGAGGCTTTTCAAAAAGGGGAACTCCCGGATAGTCTAAATCAATCTTATATTACGTTAATTCCCAAGGACGATAATGACAAAAAGTCAATCAAGAATTTTAGGCCCATCTCCCTTTTAAATGTTGATTACAAAATTCTAGCCAAGGCACTAACTCTGAAGCTTAAACCACACATGCACAAAATAATACATTCAGATCAACAAAGTTGTGTACATGGTAGAAACATTAGCAGACACACACATTTCATTAGAGACCTAATTACATACACACATGATAGGCAGTGCCAGAGTGCCATATTATCTTTAGATCAGGAAAAAGGCATTTGATAGAGTATCACATGCCTTCCTACATAAGAGTCTTAAAGCTAATAATATAGGGAAATATTTTAGATCATGGATAAAAATCCTATATAAAAAACCTGAAAGTAAAATATTGATTAACCATAGTTTAACACACCCGTGTGTTACCGGGGCCCGAAAGGGGAGCAAAGAATAGTAACACTGTCCCCTGCCAAGCATGTCGTAGAAAGCGACTAAGGAGGGTTGGGCATGGGGCCGGTTACCCCATCCTGTAAAAAATTTAAACCACAAAAAACTTCAACAAATATGGACAAGTCAAATAAAGAAAATAAAACACAGCCATCCAAGACAGGGGAAGGTCCTCTCGTGGAGAGGCGTATGATGCAACACAGAGAAAGCCGAAAGGAGTCTGTGTTGCTGACTAACCTTCTTTCTTCTAGGAGAACTTCCAGATTTGGCACCTGGAATGTTCGGACATTAAACGAAAAAGGGAAAGTGGCGCAAGTAGCAGCAGAAATGAGGGAATACAAAATCGAGGTTCTGGGAATGTGTGAAACAAAGTGGAAGGGGGTAGACAGGAAGAGTCCTTGTTCTGGAACCCCCAGGGCAAGAGAGGCAGAGGAAGACCAAGAAGTACATGGAGAAGAGAGTTGGAAACAGAGGTGAAAATGATGAGGAAAACATGGAAAGAACTTGAGATGATGGCATGTGACAGGAGGACTTGGCATGTGTTTGTTGAAGGCCTATGCTCCTTTGGGAGTGGAGGGTTATGAATGAAAATGAATGAATGAATAGTCTAACTAAAACATTCAGATTAACGAGAAGTGTTAGGCAAGGGTGCCCTCTGTCGCCCTTGTTATATGTAATAACGCTAGAACCTGTGTTGGAAAGAATAAGACAAGACACAAATATCACGGGGACTTTCGTCCCCGGTGCAGGGGAAAGAAAATTGTTGGCCTACGCCGATGACACGATATTCTTTCCAACAACAAAGGATTCTATAAAAAATATCTTAGAGGTTTTCACAGAGTTTGGATACGCTAGCGAATCCAAACTAAATATTCAAAAATCTAGCATAATGGGAATAGGTAAATGGGGCAATAGGTCAGATTTCCCTTTTCAATTAACGGTAGTGAATAAAATTAAAATTTATGGAATTAACTTTTCTTTTAATCCTCAAGACCCCAATAAAGAAACATGGACAAAATTGATAGAGAAAATCCAAAATATGTTAGAAATTTACAAATATAAAACGGCTACCATTTTCGGAAGAAGTATTATAGTTAATTGTTTTATTATGCCAAAAATAATTTACACAGCAAATATACAAATAGTACCTAAAAAGATTATAACAGAAATAAATAAACTAATTAGGACCTTTATTTTTAGGAATACCTGGCACAGTATTAAACACACTAATACAACCTAAAAATAAAGGGGGGATAGCCTTACAAGACATCAACACTAAAATAAAAGCTTTAAGGATTAAATACATAGGGGAAGTTATAAAAAGCCCGAGTCTATACCCGCTGGCACACTACTACATTGGTTTAAGATTATTAAACCTTTGTAAGTTGAATAACAATCAACCCCATTTTTTTGGTACACCACCACCTTTTTACAAAATATGTCTACAAAATTTAGAAGAGAATAATCATTTAATAAAACAAGACACTAAACTTATATACAAACTTCTAGTCGCAGCACAGGAAACACCTCTAAACACACGAAGAGGGTACAACCTCTTTATAACCGATTACACACAGAGTTTTACAAATATTCATGCAATAGACATTAAACCACAAGCAAAAGAAGTCACTTACAGACTACTACACAGTTTAACACCAATAGCTAACAAATCATCAATAAAGGCAAACAGATTAGCGCCCAAATGTAAACTGTGTAGTGACAACATTATAGAGACAGAAGACCACTTATTTTACACATGTAAGACAGTGGCCCCCACTTTAAACAAGTTAAGGAAATTAATAGCCCCACACTCACAACAGACACTTAATTTATATAGAGCAGTCACAAATGACAAGACAAACAGAACTTAAGTTACTAACTTTACTAGCAAACTTCAGATACCTTGTTTGGACTTGTAGAAATAGGGCCGTATATGACGGTAGACATTACGACAGTACAATATTTACACAAATATATGAGCGCATGACACAAGACATAATAGAACATTTTTAACATTTCCTTGATGTACTTTGTGTGTAAATTACATAATATAAAGGCAAGTAGCCTTGAATACTTCGTGTTTTATAAATCATAAATACTCTTTCACCATCCATGTTTCTTAATGTATTGACTTGTAATAAAGGTAGTTTGGGGAAGGGGGGGGGGGAGGTGGAAAGAGGAGGGGGGTTTATCTTTAGTATGTTTATCTTTAGTATGTTTATTATGTATTATTGTTATATAACTTGGTAATTTTGATACGATATATTGTTTTGCTATAGTCACTTACTGATTGCAATGTTAGTCTGGGGGGGAGGAGGGGGGGAGGGGGTTTATCCTTAGTATGCTTACTATGCGTTATTGATATATAACTTGGTAACTTTGATAAGGTATATTGTTTTGATATAGTCATTGACTGATTGTAATGCTAGTTTGGGGGGGGGGGGGGGGGTTTACTCTATACCATGTGATATTTGTAAAAAAAAAAAAAAAAAAAAAATCTGAGGACTTCTGTGTTTTCATTTCGGACTTTGGTGTTTTTCTGGACTTTTGTGGTGTTAGCTTAGCTATTTTAGCTTAGCTAACTTTGTTGTGACTTTTTGTTTGATCTAATTTGGTTGTTTCCAACCAAGAAAGAAGAAATCATTATGCCTGCACCAGTTGTGCCTACTTTTACCATTAACATGGAAAATGATCTAGAAGGGGGTGCCCTACACAAGCAAGGTACTTTAGTTATCTCGGTAACCGGCCCACAAGCCAACAGGGCTTCTTACTCCCTGATCTCAAGTATCCTGGCCGGACCAGCCGGCATCGGAATGAGTGGTGTGGCCACCCTTTACAGGTTCGCAGGGCCGTTCAAGTGGTTTGCCACTCTGATGGCGGCGGCTCAAATGAGGCATTACGCCGGGTTGCACGGCAAAAAATTCGAGTGGACAACCCACAAATGTCAATCTACATAGAGCACCTCGATAAGGAAAAGTCGAAGGGGACTTTAAATTGGATGCCCCCCACAATAAAGGCAGAGGCGGCCCAGAGAGTAGCGGCGGCGGTTACGGGGGACAAGGAGGCGGAAGTTTCCAGAATTAAAACCGCCCAGGACAAATGGAACGTCCTGTACAAGCCTTCGGCACAATGAGTGCCTCACTTCCTTAACTTGAAATTGGAAGGACCCATTGAAAAGTTCCAGCGAGTGTGGGTATCTATACCGGGAAGGAAGACAGAGTGTGCCATTTGTGGGCAAGACACGCATTGGGTCAGTCAATGCCCAAATAAGCGAGGGGCCTCCACCCAAATGAGAAAAACAAGAGAAGAAGAAGCAGCAGTGGTTGTAGAAAAAACACTGGCGGAGCAAAGTAGGACAGATGAGCTTCCTGCCCCAGAATGTACAAGATCTGGTGAAGCCAGCAACCAAGATGGGTACACACAAGTACTCACAAAGCAAGAAAAGAAAGATATAAAAGAGAGTATAAAAGAGAGCAGAAAGAGGCTTCTAACCCCGGCAATGGATCCAGTAAGATCTAAAGAGGGGAGAAGAAGCGAGAGCAAGTCGCCAAATCAGCGCTCCCCGAGCCGAAGAGACCTGCCACCGTCACCACCGCCAAGGTCGCCTACACCAAGGTACGAGTCGATGCCTATAATTGACGAGCCAGGGCAGACCGGGGTCCAAACCAGCCAGTCCCCAGAGAAGACAACGCAGATCCAAGAGTTTTTGTACTCCTCTTGGGCAGCAGAGACTGGAGCAGCGGTAGATGATGACGCCATGGAGTCTATCATGACGCAGACCAGTCTGTTTCTTGATGGGCAAGACCTAGAAGACGTGAGCGACGGATGAGTCCACCCTTTCAAGCCTCTCTTTCCTGCACTGGGGCCCAGTGCAAACAGAAACTGTCCAGCTTTAGGCAAGTGATGTGTGTGTGTTACAGAAGAAATGATGACGAACGATGCAGTGTGTACATCCCGATGTTTATCCCCTTCTGTGAGCTTGCTGAAAGATGGACACCATTCTACCAGTGCATGGGGAAGATGCCTTACTCCTTTTGCCCAAGTAACAAGTTTCGCCAATTACCTTGTAACAAAATAGTAAAATGTGAAAAATGAACTAAAAGTTTTTAGAAGTGTGCCTTATATTTTAAGAGTTGGTGTTTTTTTCTTTAGCGTAAATAGTATTATATTGATGTTTTGGTTCCTACACACTCTAACATGAGCACAGTTTTAGTTAAGCAGTCAACTCCCCCCCTCTACTGGGGTGGGAGATTTAGGCGACGCAGTTTCATCTGCTCAGCCTAATAATCATAGCAACCGGATAGTCAGCCCCAGATCACAAGTCCGTCAGGCAGTCCCCAGTAACTAGGTTAGCAGTTCAGCCTTTATAGCACCGCATCGTCAAGAACTGCCAACATGAATGTGTCCGAGTGACCAAGTTACGACGAAAGCGGTCAGCCGACGGGCACCGCTATGCTGTGTAAACATGTGTAAAAAAAGACGCATTTTAACTACATAGCCTCCTCAAATCATAGAAACACATAAACAAACCATCAACTAGTGTTTTATTGAGAAACATCACCTGTACAGTAGCAGCCACAGACCACTACTCAGCTTAGTAACTCAAAAAAGACGGACGGTAATCGCAAGCCCCGTTATGTCAAATAGTTTAGAATATGGCACGTGGCCACTCTGCCAATTTGCCATGAAGACATTTGCAACAAGTTGCCAACCCTCATATACCACTTTG